>OVBX01000515.1:0-39403 GCA_900406325.1 Erucastrum elatum
TATATATATATATATATATGTATATATATATAAGCATTGCGCTATGGACCGTGGTTTCTTTTTACATCCAATCTGATGAGTAAACGAATTCCTAACCTGAGTACATTACTGATATGCAGATTATATGTGTTGTGAGAAAGCATCTTATGACAGGAGGAACTCGGCGTCTGCCTTTTACCATTCCTCCGCTTGTTTTCTCTGCACTCAGGGTATATCTCTTATTATCCCTATCACGTGCTTGTATGTGTGTGAGTATCCAGTTTTTTATATGTACTCTTGCACAACAAACACACCCAGTCAAAGGACATTGCCTTGAGATTTTATCCTGCAATCCTGTTGATGCTCTATAGGGTTTTTAAATAGACTGTCATATTTTTCGCTGAAAAGCAATTTCTATGTCTTTCTGGTACATGAATTACAGTATAATGCACATTTTTAACATATGCACGTATTTATGTGGAATACTTCCTCATATTGCATGATCACTCCACAGTGAGATCAGATTCGCTGCTTTAAGAAAAACTGTTTTGACTTTAACAGTTGTTTATATGTTCCCGCCACAGTTGGTTAGGCAGCTAGAATCCCAAAATAGAGATATAAATGGAGAAGATGTCCCAGCAACCCCGAGGAAGATTTTTCAGATTCTCAACCAGGTTCGGCTGGACTCCCAGGAGTTAGACACTTGTTCTTTTAAATCATGCTTAACTGCTCAATGTTTTTTTTTTATATACCATTGAACGTAGTGTTTTTTTTTCTTGTTCCAGACAATCGAGGTTCTTTCGTCAGTTCCACGTCCTGAAATGGCTCTAAGGCTCTACCTCCAATGCGCAGAGGTAATCTATTGGTTCATCACCAAAATTCGAATTTGCCTGTAGAGCCATGGTGTAATCTGACATAACATTCACAATAAATTTCTCTCGTGTTGGTACAACGATCAGGCCGCAAGTGATTGTGAACTTGAGACTGTTGCTTATGAGTTTATCACCCAAGCATTTATATTATATGAAGAAGAAATAGCGGTAACTTATTTTCCTTTCTGTTCTGAACTTTTCACACACAACTAAAGTTTTATCTCCTCAACTCTTAATATACTTTCATTGTCTTGTGTGTATGTTGTATCATTATGCATTAGGACTCTAAAGCACAGGTCACTGGAATTCATCTGATTGTTGGAGCCTTGCAAAGGATCAATGTCTTTGGTGTCGAAAACAGAGACACCTTGACACATAAAGCAACTGGGGTACTAATTTTTCTTTTTTGCCAGTGCTTTCTCGTTTTATAAGATGTCTTCTCCAACTTGATTTGTGTTTTTTTGTGACTAGTACTCAGCAAGGCTTTTAAAGAAGCCTGATCAATGTCGAGCGGTTTATGCATGCTCTCACCTCTTTTGGGTCGATGATGATCTAGATGGCATCAAAGATGGAGAAAGGTATTCCCTCTCTGTGGTAAGTCAGTGATCTTCTTAGCTTCTGAACTAACTCATTTTCGATGTTGTTATGCAGAGCTCTCCTCTGTTTAAGACGTGCACTGAGGATAGCAAACGCTGCTCAACAAATGGCTAATGCAACCCGAGGCAGCGGCGGACCAGTCACGCTCTTTGTCGAAACCTTGAACAAGTCGGTACACTAAAACATCTGAGATTGGTTCGTTCATACACAGAGTCTGATAATGGGTTTTGTTTCAGGTACATATACTTTTATGAGAAAGGGAATCCACATATAACTCCGTCTGATATACAGAGTCTGATAGAGTTAATCAACACTGAGATGCAAAGCGACAACAATGGTAATACAAGAAGAATCCACTCAGATCCCTTCTTTACAAGTACATTGCGTTACATTAGGTTCCAAAAACAGAAAGGTGGCTTGATTGGTGAAAAATATGACCTCATCAAGTTGTGACTTGTATCCTCCACACACTCCTGAAATCAAAATCCAGAAGACCTAAACTCCTTTTGTTTAAATGGGCGTCAACATTGAAAAGGATGCGTATACACACACATGTTTGGTTCCTCTGTAATTTTTATTCTCGTTGTTACTAATACTCTCTCTTTATGTGTATAGAATACTCGTTTTCAATCTGTCTATGTCTCAATGTAAACATTCCTCTCTTTGATCCAAAGCTCATGAGATCCAAGTAGCAAAAAAAAAAACGAAAAATGTATTAAGAGATTAGTCTACATAGTTAAAAAGAACAACACATCAAGAACTCATCACACTCTTACTAAGAAACCTTCACTCATTAGATTACAACAACTATACAGAGTTGCTGCATTTGATGCTCTGAATATTTTTCTTCTCTTCAAGCTTCGTTTGTCTCCCTACAACTCTCGTTCTTGTTTGTTTTCTTAAAGTGCAGATCACAAGAAAGCGCAACGATTCTTGTTCTTTTTCTTCTTCTTTGACTTGGGTGGCTGAAGAACCACTTTTATAGCTGCGTCAAAGACTGCTTTCACGTTCTGCAAAACCACGCCAAATACGCAACACTTTAGTCTGCTGTACATACGAAACCACAAGCAGACATCTGAGCTCAAGTTTATAACAGAGTGTGTGTACCTGCTGCGTCTTTGAACTGCATTCAATGTAAACCGGAGATCCTATCAGTTTCTTTAGTTCCTCTCCCTGCAGAAAAAAACAAAAACAATTAAGACACATCTCTTCTGTCTGAAAGAATAATTAGGTTACCTACCTGGTGTGTAGTGATTGGCACTGCGCCCGGATGGTCAATGAAGAACTGCTTGTCATCTCGAAGATCTAAAAGTTTTCAAAATAGTAAATAAACAAGGTTTAGAACTTAGTGTATCTTTTCTTATTATCAAGCAAGCGTTTTTACACAAGAACATAGTCAAGTACCGAGTTTTGTTCCAACGAGGATAATAGGAACTCCAGGGGCATAATGCCTGAGCTCAGGAATCCACTGAAATAAGAAACCAATTCAAAACCAGCTCAGCAAAAGTTATTATCATCATCAGAAGTAAGAAGGTAAAAAGAGTCAAACAAACAAACCTTCTTGGCAATGTTCTCGTAGCTAGCTTTGCTAATAAGAGAGAAAGCAAGAATGAAGACATCAGCACCACGGTAACTCAATGGTCTTAACCTGTTATAGTCTTCTTGACCTGCACCAAGAAGACTTGGTCAAAACATAAAACCCCACCAAAAAAAACCAGATTTGATCAAAAGGGATGATGTTTACCAGCTGTATCCCACAATCCAAGATTCACAGTGTTGCCATCAACAACCACGTTAGCACTGAAGTTGTCGAAAACAGTTGGAACATAGTCCTGATTAAGTCAATTAAACAACAACAAGTCATCAGAGTTCGCCTTTACTTTAAATCACCTAAACAAGTCAAATCAAAAATAGCACACAATCAAAGAGACAAGCTTGATGCTAAAAGGATAAGTCTTTCACTTCACAATGATAAGTTTCAAATGATCTTAGGAAAAAGAACAAAACTTTAAACAAAGAAGTCTCGATTCAAGAACCCTAATGAGAGCTAAAAGAAAGAAGTCTCGATTTAAAGCAATGGAGAGAGTTAATTTACCGTAGGGAAAGTGTTGCTGGTGTAAGAGATCAGCATACACGTTTTCCCGACGGCGCCGTCGCCGACGGTGACGCACTTTATGAACCTCGAAGCACTCATCTCCGCCGCAAAATTCAAATTCAGAAAATTTCCTCAAATCTCAAGCATTACCCAAGAACCAAGTCACAAACTTTTCAACTAACTCCAGGAAAAAAACCCTAAATTTCGAATTGCAGAATGCACAAGAACTCAAAAGAATGGCGATGAGGGGGGTGTATGTATGTTGGATGAGAGATGAAAGAGGAAATAATATTTTTTTCTTTTCTTTATATTTGTGTTTGGGCCGTTGCGTTGTTGTGTTGCGTTGGGTGACTTTGATGAGATGATGAGCTTTATTAGATACAGCTTACGCCAGCTATTGGTACACCAAACTACACCTTATCATTTACACTCACCCCCACTTTCTTTTATTTATTTGAATAAGATACCTTTCGCACTTTAATTTTTGAATTTGAATGAGAAAGTTATATCAGTTGTATAATACGATGTTTAAGAGAATTTTGTTTTTTCTTTAATATATATATATATATATATTATGATTTATATTTTGAGAGAAATTTAATTTAATTAAAATTGCACACAAAATTTTATTTTACATTATTATTTTTAATATTTATATTTTTATCTAATATTATATTTTGAAACTGACTATGTTTAAGTTAAGATAAACAACTCTACCACCAAAACAACAACCTAATTCACTTGTTTCTTCTCTTAAGATTGGTTCTTTTAATCCTCCCCAATGACCAAAACTAAAATGAAAACTACATTAAAATAAACACAGCAAATGATTGAAGATTATAAATTAAAAACTAAACATAAAGAATAATCGACCAAAGTATGGGGAGGCAGGATTAACTTTTTTTTCATTTGACTGGACCAACTCTCGTCAAGAACGTGCGACTTAGTGTTACGGCACCAATACATTCCTTTTAAACTAAATCTCTTTCAAATTTCATTATATATATATATATATATAGTTTTATTTTGTCATGAGTGTTTTGTCATTATGGTTTTGAGAGATTTTTTCATCTTTACGACATATATATAGGAGACCAAAAATCTTCCAAGAACGTGCTCAACTCTCATATTCAACCCGCCAATAAGCAAAACGACACATCATTATGTGGGCTTAAACTATATAATGGTGGGAGATATGAGCTAATAGGCAAACATATCAAACTAAGGTGTTAGAGTTAGCCTTACGTTTCAACCTACTCTCCACCAACAATACCTTTTCATTTTCATTTATTCTTACATGAAATACATCCAGAATTTGGGAATTTTTTTTGTAACTTATAAATAAATCATGAATTTGAATGCTTCTGATTGAACCCACATGTTTGGAAAATATGTAGTTAAATAAATATTTCATGAGTGAGTCAACATAGGTAAGAAAAAATTGTCACAGTCCACAACAACACACCAACACAGACTAAGCTAAGAAAAGAAACACAAAGAAATGAAGGCTCACTCGAGGCCCAGTAGCGAATTTAGACCCACTAAGTTACTCCTCAGATATGTCGATCATAGATTCATAATGAAGAGTATACTATACTCCATATAGCCACGAGGTTCACACAGAAGAGGCCCACTTACAGTTAACTACTACACACATTGAAAGAGAATACGTATGTTCACACAATCGGATCTCTTCTCTCCAGTCTCCACCCGTTGTGGAAGAAGAAATTAGTCCGACAAACATATGATAGCTTGGTTTGGCAGACGAGAGACTTGGGAAGATTTATATAAGTTTCAAAGCATTTTTTCTATATTAAAACAATAAGAGCAACCACATTTGTTGTACAAAAGTTTTTTGAGATGAATAAATTTAACATTTTTCAAAAGAAAAAATGTTTTTTTTTTCTAGTTTATTTATAATTTCTACTCTATTCCTTTATGCTTAAAGAGATATGTATGCGTCTATGGTTTTGATTCTATCTTCCTTTCAAGTTTCAAGTTCAATAAATTGTTTCAAATAATTACATATCATAGGTTTGCATTCGTAGAAAGATATACATTAAACATTTGCTTGCAAATGTTCTACGCAATTAGAAGATGTAAGTTTGTTGGGTTCTTATTCATTTGGCATTTGTAAGAAAGGGCATTGTTAAAGTTTGACAAGTGAAAATAGTTTCTATGACATATGGCCCATAATTCACAAACGAAAACTATGATCGAGATATTGTGCCCATATATAATAGCTCAGGTTTGCCCATTTGAACTTCTCTATCTTATATCCGAATCTCAAAATCATCTAGCCAATAATTTTGTTTGTATAAACCTAATGTAAATCTTTGTTTTCTACAACATAGCAAGCTACTCATGAACATGCATTGAGTCTTTGCTATTTTATGGTGCATAAAACTTTATATTATAACCGAACCAACATAACATATCTGGTTTATGTCTAATTAAAATCACTTATTGATAGTGACAGACTTATTTTGGGTAACTTACAAACAACTACCAACCAAAGAGTTTGCGGATTAGTTAACAAGGGAAGTAGCAGATACACTTGTGAGCTGGGAAGACATAGTTGCAAGATCCATGTCGTGCTTTCTCAAGGTTAATGCACTGATTCTTGCATGCGTTATTGTTTCCACAGACTCCTGACCATGTCCCACTTGGCCTCTCGCACAACTTCTGTGCTTCCACCATTGTCGGTGCTTCTGTAAATACATATTTCTCACAAGGTTAATTATCAAATTTATATGAATAAAGAAAAAGGTATATATAAATCTTAACTTTTCATGCTTGTGATAATTAGGTTATTACTCACCGAAAGCAGCGAAAAGAACAAGAGCAGCAAAGAGAAGGGCGATGATGGAAGCAAACTTAGCCATGATCACTAATAAGATTTAGTTTTCAATGTGTAGATATGTGTGTGAAGTACTGTGAAGTGTGAAGAAATAAGCTTACGACCAACCTCTATTTATAGTTTCGCTAATGGTACATCTTAGGATTAAGTGTTTAATCCTACAAATTAATCAAACACCGCCTTCTAGTATACAATGTCAACACGCAAGTAGTTCATGACAGACGATAAGGTGCTTGACAAATTCATAAACAGTGTGCTTGATCCTTGTCTCGTTTCACTAAATTGTTCGCATAGCCGGCTTATTTGACTTGGTCAAGAAGTTATATAACTTCACCAAGACCTAGGTTACACAGGTGGTATGTCACGGCCACATTTTTTTGCCATTGATCATCTTACAATCACCAAATAAATTCAAAATGCAGAGAGTTGCATAGTAGATTTGCACAAATTTGCTAGAGGGTGTCGGCTAACAAATTTCAATATGTATTGTGTTAATTATTTCAAATCAGTATTACTTTGTTTCTTGTACATTAATTTCACTTTTGTAAAATCTCAACCACATTTAGGTTAATATATAATTTTGTACTTTCCCACCCTTTGAACCCAAACTTTGGTTTAATTCCGACCACCGAGAAGAGGAATCTGATTTTTAAAAGAAAAACATATAAACTAATTGGAAGAAAATTTGTTCTCAACTTCATCGCCTTATCCACAAACTTTGATAAATAAAGCTATAAAAGCCACGTATCAACAGCTTGCTTCGTTGCCCTAATAAGAGAGCCCCAGCACAGAAAAGTAGCAAACTCAGAAGAAGTCACACACAAACTAAAATGGTTCACTCGAACTAAACCAAGAATGATCCGAACCAGTTCTGTAAAGATGCTATTTACGAACTTGGTTTGCTGCCACAATACTGCAACATATCTCACTCGAACTAAACCAAGAATGATCCGAACCAGTTCTCTAAAGATGCTATTTACGAACTTGGTTTGCTGCCACAATACTGCAACATATCTAACTAACGATTTTTCTTTATTCTATAATAGCGTAGTAACCATATTAAAAAATGCACAAGCAAGAACGATGCATGGCATACGTAAAACATGTCCCATTGTCTTGATGAAACAGTATTAATATATCGTACATACGAGTTTGCACTATTAAAAGCCAACATAAGCATACATTATTAGACATATAGTTATCCCACATCGGTAGTTGTAAGGGATCTTTAGTAATATATAAGGTGGATGAGCGACTCCCCTAATTGCCAACTGGTTTTAGGTTGCAAGCCCATCTAGCTTAACATGGTATCAGAGCCCGATCCACGCAGTCCAACCCGATCCACATCGATCTTGCCCAAAGTCGGTCCATCGGTCTTTGTCCGAATGTTCCGAGATTGATGCTCAGAGAACCATCATCTCGAGGGGGCGTATTAGACACATAGTTGTCCACATCGGTAGTTGGAAGGGATCTTTAGTAATATATATGGTGGATGGGCCACTCCCCTAATTGCCAATTGGTTTTAGGTTGGAAGCCCATCTAGCTTAACATTCGTATTAGACACATAGTTGTCCCAAATCGGTAGTTGAAAGGGATCTTTAGTAATATATAAGATGGATGGGCCACTCCCCTAATTGCCAATTAGTTTTAGGTTGAAAGCTCATCTAGCTTAACATGGTATCAAAACCCGATCCACGCAGTCCAACCCGATCCACATCGATCTTGCCCAAAGTCGGTCCATCGATCTTTGCCCGAACATTCCGAGATTGATGCTCAGAGAACCATCACCTCGAGGGGGTGTATTAGACACATAGTTGTCCCACATCGGTAGTTGGAAGAGATCTTTAGTAATATATAAGGTGGATTGGTCATTCCCCTAATTGCCAATTGATTTTAGGTTGGAAGTCCATCTAGCTTAACATACATTACGCATGCCATAGAAGTCACTAAAAGAGTGACAAAGACTTTTTGAAATCTAAATGAACACCACAATAAATAAATAAACCCAAGATTTTTGGTAGATTAACATGGGTAGTAGCGGATACACTTGTGAATTGGAACGATATAATTGCAAGAACCATGAGCTGCCTTCTCGACGCGGATGCACTGTTTCTTGCACGAACCACTCTTTATACATAAACCTGACCATGTCTTACTCTGCTTCGTGCAGTACTTTGGTTGTTGTCCTTCCACCATTGTCGGTGCTTCTGTATATGTAGATATCATGATTAATTATCAAATAAATATGAAAAATAAATGAAATAACCAAACTGCCATGCATATGATGATAAGGTCAATTCCTTACCAAAAGCAGCAAAGAAAAAAAAAAGCAGCTAAGAGGAGGGTGATGATGGAAGCAAACTTAGCCATGACGTTTTAACATTTTTTGTTTTTCATTTTTTATTTTGTATAATGAACTTTTATTTATAGTGACGTGATGATTCGTTTAGTCTTATATCTTCCATCCTACAATTAAGTTCAACCCTAGAAACGAAGCATATTCCTATCATCTATATCATAGAAGGTAATTATTAAATTGTGGAGTAAGTGGCTAATAATAGACGAGAAAAGGCTAACCAAGAGATAAAAGCTTGTATGAGATCGGACACCTCCACCTCACATTTTTGTCACTCTCTCAATCTCTTGGTGATGCTCAAGCTTAAGCCTCGCATGTGTAATAAAATTCTTGTATGTCATCTCCTCCTACTCCATTGTTGACGAATGTTTCACCATGCACATTTTTTCCAGTATAAATTCTAAGTAGATAAATCTTATATGCCTAAGTGTACGTACACAAAATTATAAAACTCGATTTTGATGAGTTTTAGCAGGGACTTGTTGACAAGCGCGGAAAGTAGAGGCTAATACTATGATCGATTGGTTATTTCCTCCCCAAGAAACTCAACCTGATCATTATACGAATATCGCCATCAAAGGAATCATAATCGTAACTTGTAGGTGATTATTAAGTAATAGATTTTATCAATCCCCCCCCTCCCCCTAACATGGCATCTGCATGGTCGTGAGATACGATCTTCCATGTGGCATAACGATGTTGGTGAAAACGTATGGGGCATGCAAAGAGATCATTATACATGGAAAGAGCCAAAAAAACCCAAATCAGAAAGGTTTGAGAAAAATGGTGCGGATCAAAAGTTGATTTCGTTTAGGATTAGATGACGAGTTTGTGAGATATCAAAATAAATCTCATATTTGAGAATTAGATAAAGAATATCTAATAAAAGAGTGTCTGATATATAAATAGACGTTCAACTCTAATAGTTCGAAGTTTTTGAAAAGAAAATGAAAAGTAATTTCTGCGGGCTTGCATATTAAGCTTAAAATGAACAATATTGTACTAATCGGAGAATGTAGAGTTGGACATGAGATTTCACAATCCCAACAAAGTTTGTGGGTCTGGTTTGGTTCAATTTGGTATTGATTCAATTTTTCGAATGGAAGAGAGTTGGAAAGAAACATGTTGACATGAAAGAGAGACATGATATCGATGAACCTAGCGACATTGAGCAGAGACGATTTTGGGTACATCTCAGTAAATTGTAGGTAGCTTTTAAAATCCTAGGGCCAGCCTTGAATGCAGGTCATATGTAAAGCGCGTTCCCTTGTCACAAACATTCTCGACGCTCATTTGAGATATTTAAATCTGATGTTTTCAGTTTTATTCGAATCTTCGTATGTATTTGCTTCATCCCCAACATACCTTTCGTCTCTTATCTATGGTTTTTGGTTATTGTTACTAGACAATGAAGTCTCAACCTTTATTTCTAATAATGTTCGTGTAAATTTAACTAAATGAAACAGTAATAGCGCATATAAAAGTTTATATTATTACAGAAAACCAACATAAATATATATGGCACATGCAAAAAAAGTTACTAACAGAGTGACACGTACACTTACTTAATAGATAAAGCCAAATATATACATAAACATACTAGCACCAAAAAAGTTTGGAGTCTTGTTCAAAAAAAAAGTATCTATTTAATTTTTCAAATAAAACATCTTTACTAATTTCTATTTTATAATTTTCCAGAAATTTTAAAATCTATATTTTGGTGGCATCAAAATATATTTTCTTTATTTAAATTTTACTATGACATGTATTTAGTTAATCATAATAACATAAAATGGATTTAATTTTTTATTATGATTTCTATAATTTCTTTTACATTTACCTACATATATATAATAATTATATAAATATTTTTTGTAAATGGGGGATTAACAAAGTGACTCTAGCTATCAGCACTAATTAAAGATTTTTGGTAGATTGGCATGGGTAGTAGCAGAAACACTTGTGCGCTGGGAATTCGTATTTGCAAGTACCATCTCGTGCTTTCTCGAGGCGGATGCACTGTTTCCTGCACTCACCACTGTTTGCACAGAGTCCTGACCATGTCCCACTCGGCTTCTTGCATAACTTCTGCCCTTCCACCCTTGTTGGTGCTTCTATATTAGAAATATCATCGTTCTTATCAAATAATCTATAAATAAATAAAATAAAATAATTTGTCATGTATATGGTGAAGTCAATTCTTGCCAAACGCAGCAAAGAGAACTAGAGCAGCGAAGACGACGATGATGATGGAAGCAAAAGTCATAATTTTTTTTTTTTTACTTTTTACTTTTTTCTAAAGATATGTAACTGTGTTGTGGGACGAATTAAGCCTAAAATGAACCTTTATTTATACTGACACTGGGGTTACCTATGTCTTTTTCTATTCATCCTGCAATAAAGTTTAACCCCACAAAAGAAACACCATTCGATCATTTAGATCATAGGAGACAGTTATTAAATTGTAATTAGTGGCTAATAATAGACAAAAAGATTTATGAAGAAATAAAAGCTTGTTGTGGCACATTTTTAAGGAACCATATTCAGAGCCATCCAACCGGTGTCAAAAAAGTAATAAAATCTTGTGCAATGAATATTTCTATTTTAGTTTTGTTTCCCTTACGGCCTTACGGAGTAAAGTGTGATTAGGAAAAAAAAATCAGATTATATGATGGAAGCTATTAAGTATTTATGTTAATGCTAGATTGCTACAGGCCTACAACCATATATACGTGTCGTTTACAACTTCATACAACAACCTATCAACATTATTTTATCAAACAAAGTTTATTAAGGAAGATTATAGACCAATGACATATATAAAACATTAAAGGAGTTTTTTTCTCTCCTTGGGATTCAAGCAAATGGCAATAATAGTATCCGTGAAACCTCTTCCACCTATATACACTAATGCCACAAACGTCGGATGCAGCTACTGTTGTTGCCAGCGTTGACCCAAGGTTGACTAGCTACTCGTTGACTAGTGTGATTGCGATGATGTGTGTGGACTGTGGAGGACGACGCTACGACAAGGCCTACGATGAGGGAAGTTGTGCACATGCTCAGTAACCCTCCCAAGTCCGTGACTAACTTGATCGCGTTCTGAACCAATCAAAATTAAGATGTATAATGATTGGTGATAACTATTTTTTGAAGGTGTTCTGAAAATACTTTTTTTGAGTTCTATGTATATTTGTTGTATTTAAATTTGTATATATCACCTACACCTATTATGTATTCTTACCTACTACGAGTTTTGTAGTGTAGAATCAGTATGCGTGATTGATGATGTCTATTTCTTCTTAATTTCAGACCAAGTTGTGATCTGAAACAACAGAATCTGAGAACTTGGCTATTATTTACAACAATACCTTTGCCAATGTCTATGAATCAGGGTCTTGACCGAACCGGAAGAAAAAACCGAATGCCTATCAACAGAGAGTTTAACAATGCTAACCAGACTTGCCAATCAACAGAGTTACTCTGTATTTCGACAAATAAACAAACTTATTAGTTTCATGTGTATCGAGTTCTTGGTCCTTAAAAACTGCCATAACACTACTCTGTCCAAAAAAATTGAAAATACCAAATGTAACTCATAAATCTAAAATCACTTCAAGGGTAATTAGTCGCTGCCCCTAAAGCAAAACCTTTATCAACTAAAGAAACCAACCAAAAAAAAATATTAACAGGAGAATTCAACCTCTATGACCAAGAGACAAGAGTAAGACAACTTACAAAGTTACAATCCCCTCCACTTTCTTCTCCTTCTTCACACAAAACAATCTTAAATACAAAAAAGAAAACAAAACTCACATTTTTATTGCTCAAAATCGATATTATCAAAAACAAGAACATTCATCATGATCATCATCACTATAAGACATTACAACATATCAATACAAAAAAAAACAAAACTCCAATACCATATATTCCTCATCATCTATTAATTATACAAAAAAAAACAATATATCTATACACACATGTTATGTACTCAGAAAGCTCCGTACGGTATATGTTGCGGAAGCCTAAACCGAACCTGAGAAGCGGGCGACCGAACCGCAACGCCGTGCCAGCAAATCCCTCCTTTACAAATTCCACCACCACCGTCGTGATTGTGACGGTGGCTTAGATCCTCCTCGCCGGCGGCAACGACGCGGTTGTAACGAGAAACCGCGTCGGCGGCTCTGCGAGACACGTCCCAGGCGAGCGTAACCGCGAGCAAGACTCCGACCGTCGTGATCGAGACGACGACGACGAATCCCGCGCTGAAGCTCTGGCCGGAGACCAGACCGTAGACCTTGATCGCGATGATCACCGCCACGTAGATCGTCGCGAGATTCCCAAGAACCGCATCGGATAACGCCATCAGACACATAGAGATGATGATAAAGAGTTTCTTCCTCTTCGCCTTCGTCGTGAAATTGAGGTGTTGATGACTCTCTCCTCTCTCATTCTTTTACTCTCTCTGCGTAATCTTTTCTTAAGGGGGTATTTTAATTACGGAAACACCCTTGTGAGGTCCCTTGCTTTTTGTGGTTGATGACGAGTGAGAGAAAAGTTTGGTGGTATCCTTAACGAAGACGACGTCGTTTCGGGAACGGGGGGGGCATTGTCAAACGAGCGACATCGCGAGACTTGTAAGGCACTACATTTATTGAGTCCTATGACATTCACGCATGTCGTTGTCAAACAAAATCTTGTCCTAACGCTTGTTGTGGTCCGGTTTGTTATGCACGCATAAAAATAAATTCTCTTCCAAACTTTCTCATGGGCTTTGATAATGATTTCATTAGGCCTGTAATGGGCTCTGAGTTCAGACCCATCTTCCCATTATGTTTCTCATCTCAAATAAATCTTGTAGTTTTAGTTTAAAGCATGTTCAATGTGGAGTTCTTAGACATCTCTAAGAGCATCTGTATCGGGATATCTAAGCCCATATCTAAAGTTTTTTGGGTTGGAAAATAAATGAAAAAGAAATTAAAAAGGTTGATAACGGGTCTTAAGTTAGAAGTTTTCGGTATCGTTTGTAAGTGACAGGTGTGAGGCATAGAGTGGCTCTAGGGTTAGAGGAGAGATAGCATCTTTTCCCTTTCGTCTCATCTCGTATCAATCTCGTCTCATCTCGGATCGATTCCGACTATGTCTCCCTCGTTCATCTCGGATCGATTCTGACTCTCTCTCCCTCGTTCGAAATCACATATATATCATCGATTCCGAAATCGATTCCGAAATCGATTCCGACTATCTCTCTCTCGTTCATCTCGGATCGATTCCGACTCTCTTTTTCAACTTTGTTGTTTTCTTATGTTTAATAATATTTTTTTCTTTTTAAACACAACTAATCCATAAAATTAAATAATTAATATTTAACTAAGAACCAACTAAAGTATCTACCAATAATCCACACTTTTAATCAAGTATCTTAACAAAATATCTAAACCTACTTATATTAATAAACTAACCTAAGATACAAAAAAAAGTCCTAGCAATACTCATGCTCTAATGGTCTGTCATATTTTTCACTTATAATAGAGTTGTGATGATATACTCCAATGGTATTCTATTTTAGAATGGAAAATAAAGTTATGACAAAAAAACAATAATAAACTCAGTTTTAACACTATTATAAAGTGAAAAATAGAATACTATAATAGCATGTTTACTCTAAACTTTATTTTATAGTAGAAAATATAATGAAATTGGAGATGCTCTTAAGATAAGATTCTTAGTGAAATATAAGAAACTGTCTTTTAATTTTTAACTAAAAAAATTAAGAACATGCTCTTAAATATCTTATTTAAAAACTATTTATTATTTAAAAACCGGTTTTTAGCCTTTTAGTTAAAAAATATATTTAAAAACCGATTCTTAATTTTTTTAATTAAAAGTTAAAAAATGATTTTTTATATTCCGATGAAAACTCCGCCTTGAGAACCCTCCATTAAACATGTTCTTAGTGGTTTGATTGTTTGTACATTAACGATAAAAGAAAATTTGACATGAAATCTTTAGCATAGTAATAGTAGAAACATTAGTCTTGAATCTTGAGGAAAATAGTTCACTAGAGTAATTAGAATTGTTAGACGTAAATTTTCAGAGATTCAATCGTAGAATCGTATTGTAATATTTTTTTGTGATTTGTAACTGAATTAATCGTCAATAAAGACATTAATAAAGCATGTTCCATGATGGCTGCTATACATGTGGATATTATCTTGACAAATCATATGCAGTGAAACAGACACTTGGTTATATTTATAGGCTTACTCCCACTATCAAAGGCATCACCATCATCATCAACCTGTCCTTAATTAATATTATCTATCTAATCTTTTTCAGCAAGTGGTTACCAATTGCCACTAATAATGTTCTGATCATTACTTTCTCATTTTGTAATAGAGAATATCTGATGGCTCTCATGCGCCTGTAAAGTCAAACGGTTAAGACAAGAACAAAACATGTAATAGCAATTATTATTCATTTCGATGTTTCAAAATTCAAATGGCCAACGCAGCATTAGATAACAAACAAATGAAATATTCCCCCATTTAAACTACTAGATTTAACTTTATGTGGTGTACATTATATTCTAATCCTAATCATACTAAAAATTAAACAAATATTCTGTGACCTTACAATTATCATTCCCATCTTTTTTGACCTCCACAAGCAGCCCACTTTCTTTTCCCACGTGTTCCTCACCACAAAATAAGAATCCTCCCTTGATTAGTACTGTTGTAATTTCGGGTAAGGAACTTTTTTCCTCTTCCTTTTTCAACTCTGACTCACACCGACGTCGTTCTAAGGAAAAAGACACATGGCCCGGGTAAGAGATAAGGCTTCGGTGAGGGCCCACATCGTCCTGATTAAGTGTTTACCGCGGGAGACAAATGTTAGGTCAAAAGAGCGACCACATCCGACAAAATGCCAGCGCAAGTGTGACTGTGATTCCACATAACGAAAGATGAGACGTGGGCGATGATGCTTTGCTCTGATCCAGAGCTCCTTCATATATCATATCTACCGGCGACCATGTCCTACTGTCTCCGCTAGGAGTCGCCGACGTCCCCGATGATGGTGTCGTCGGTCTGGAATCTGAGCTCTGATCTTGAGATGATTTTTGACTGCAAGTTGTAAAAAAAGCACAAAACGTAGACGTTAGGTGTATATAATAATTGCTTCTGTCACGCGTCCCCCTCGGTACTTGGGTGGACCGTTACGTTTCCACATCCCAATAAATCGTAATGAACACATCTCTTTTCTCTTTTTGCAGTGAAAAGCAACAAGCTGTAGATTCTAATCTCCAGTTATAATAAATGACAAAGACAAACAATCTAACGAAACATAAGTGACTTCAGTTGTACGGTAAGTAAAAGGTTATGCCATGATTCATCAAATGTGAATGTGGTAAAAGTATTACGTATGCTGCATTTGACGTAATTACCCTCCTCCTCTCACCTAACCTTAATCATAGACTAGTAATTCATGCTTAATGTGCAACAGTGGAGATTATAAAATTTTGTCGGTTGCAGATTGACGAAACTACCCTCCCCAACAAAGCGGTGATATTAGTAAAAGAAAGGGTATAAATGGAATTGGAACCTTGTGTTCGGAGACGGACAGAAGGTGATGACGTAGTTAGGCGACTTAGCGCATGTGAAGGTGCTGCTCTGATCATCGTAAGCGTAGCTGTACGCACGTGGGCACGCGTTCTTGAACATCAACGAGTACGACGACGGTTTACACACGTCAGGCGTCCCAAACGCGCCGCTGCAGCAATACTCCGGCGTCCGAAACGCCTCGCACGCGCTCTTGCAACCCATCGGCTGTTTCACCCCGTCGACGCTAGTCACCCTCAGCTCCGACGGACACGAGCCGTTCAGGTCCACGACGCAGCCCGTGCTGCTGCAGTTCTGCCCCGAGCCTCCCTGAGGGACGACGAGCATGGGGACGTTGTACCCGTCCACGAGGCTGACGTCGTAGAAGTCGAGGCCTCCTGATCCGTCGAGCGTGAACTCGGCTAGTGTAGACGGTGGGGTTGCGCCGGAGCCAGAGCATTCGAGGGTCCCGGAGCCGCAGTCTCCGGTGGCGCAGGAGAATTTGCCGGATGTGTCGGTGGTGCAGAGCGTTCTCCCCCAGAAACGACCGCCCCAAGAGGCCGGAGCGTTGATGGTTCGCTCTTCGCCTTTTTGGAGGACGAAGCCGGTCGTCGGAAGGGGAGGAACTCCGGCGTTGGATAAGAGTCCCGGCCAGACTGTGTATTCACATTTGTTCACCATAACAAAGCTCGTCGGTTCGACCCCTGTTGATAACCATATAAGACTTTAAATCATTACATAGTTACAAATAATTAAACTAAATTATCATTGAGTTAGAGAAGATTTGTACCAGGGAAGAACAAATGGGATAACAAGAGGAAGATCAATGGCAACGTAGGGGCCATTGGATTGAGAAGAAGAAGAAACTGTTTCTTCCTCTTCTTGTTTTATTTTTTTAATACTATATAAAAGACACTCAAAAGGAGGATTCTCAGGGGGAGTAAAGAGATGAAGATGATGTATGATTTATAGAAGAAGCATATTCTCTGTTTGCGTTCTTCCTGATGGTAGGAATCACATGTGTGTCAAGTTTGGTGGCTTAACGTACGCTGGCTTACGTGGCTACGCCTAATTGGGTTGTACATTTTAACCGTTGAGACTAAGATGGATAAAAGACAAAATATGATTTTACATAGTCATGTTGAGCTAATCGGTTCATTATTAGAACTGTACGATAATGTATTGGTCAAATAAGGTCTGGATTGAAAATGGTTATATTACTAATTTTACTACTTTTTTTTTAGCAACAATTTTACTACTACTATTTATTTGTTAGAATTTGATTGATGTTTTTCAACGAAGATATCCAACCGGCTTTGAACCTCCACTTTTTAATTCAAAATATCTACAAAAGGTAAAGTCATTTTGTTTTTCAAGATTTTTGAACTTTACTGGATAATTACGCAATCAGGATTTAAAACCACGTGGACGTGGGAACACTGTATTACCTTTAAGATTTATCTATGGGTTACACAGTTCAGTTACAGGAATTGCAATGGAGAAATATGTGATTCCATTGCAGTGCGCGTACTGTTTTTTTATCTTACACTAATGAAGAGTAATACTCGGACAAAATGATGACGAACTTGATAGTCTAAGACCATATAATATAAACTTATCATTTCATTTTTCTGAACAACTAGCTAGGTGCCACTAGTGGACGTTTCAACGTCTTTGATGATAGTCGCGGGCCCTCTTAATTAATAATTATATTGGAGAATCCACACTATCTCTGCGATTGATTGATCAATTCCAATAATTTATTCAAAAAATCATATCTGTGGTACAGAAACTAGAAATAACTAAATCATTTATGTACAAGTATCTGGTAGATATCGTATGTCAAGGGTGAAAACACCTCTTAACTGTTTTAAAACGTGATATTAACTGTGAGGGAAAAGAAACTTGTAAACAAATTTTCGATAGTTGTCTTATATTGTGGGTCTAAGCGAGACCACTTTGTCATTTTCTATCAGACATCGTCACATGCACTTTACAATATATATCGCAAGCCATCCTCTTCCCGGACGTACCATTTGTTTTTATCGTCCGTCACATGCAATAAATCAAAATATTTAAGTATCTATAAGGATATTTAATGGGCCTTTAAGGGCTTAGTTTATAATGAATGAGAGCAGGGTTTAATCAAATTTGTACAAATATGCTGCCCATAAAATTTCCAAATCACTGTATTTCGTAGGCAGAGACACACACCATTTACATGAGATTTACATTCCCAGTCTTATAATAAAGTAAACTGAAATTTCCATATACACGTATGATCAGGATCAATTTTTGGAAAGGTGCATAAAACGTGAACATAATTATCATAAAGGGTGGTGATTAGGTTGGAAACAGAGACTGCATGGAATAGTTACCTTCTTCCGATCATATTCAATATTCATAGCACACAAGAGAAGCTCATACGCATTTTACAAAGTTTGTTTTGTTTATTTTTAGGCTTTCCATCATGAGATATGCGGTAGTTGGTGTGTTAATTATGTTCTCTTTGGTCTTCTTGGAGTTGAGCAATGCCATGGCACCTTCTGTTTCTTATGAATGGGTTGTCTCTTATTCGGAACGTTCCATCCTCGGAGCCAACAAGCAGGTTCCACTGATGATTCAGCTCATGTTTTCTTATTCAAATGCTAAAATATAGTGTCCCAAATCATTAATTATAATATGAGTAATCAACAGGTCATAGTGATCAACGACATGTTTCCTGGACCGATTCTTAAGGCAACAGCAGGCGATGTAGTAAACGTCAATATTTTCAACCATTTGACCGAACCCTTTCTCATGACTTGGTATTTTTTTCACACTGATTATTAAGTATTTGTAGACTGAATAAAGATAATTTACATCTATTTAGCTGGTTCTGCTATGTCAGTGATCAGTAGCTGAGTATATCTTATGTATTTTTGTTGTTATAATTATAATGCTAATAAAAAAAATGCATGTAATTCGTAGGAATGGGTTGCAAATGAGGAAAAACTCGTGGCAAGACGGAGTTCGAGGGACAAACTGTCCCATCCTACCGGGAACAAATTGGACGTACCGGTTTCAGATAAAGGATCAGATCGGAAGTTACTTTTACTTCCCGACACTTCTGTTCCAAAAGGCGGCCGGAGGATACGGTTCAATTAGAGTCTACAGTCCAGAGCTGGTCCCGGTTCCATTTCCTCGACCTGATGGGGAGTTTGACATCTTGATCGGAGATTGGTTCAATACTGACTATAGGGTAAATTTCATTTTCATTCTGATAGAACATTTTTATTGGTCTCCAACTTTTTATAAGCTACTATGCATATACGTCGTATCATCCTTAAATTGTGAAAACTATATTATTAAAGTTAACTTAAAATGCTTTAAAATTGAATAGAACCTCACGAACATTTGCGATCCGGCTCTGGTTATTAGATATATTATCAAGATGAAAACTTTGCTTGAAAAGAAATAAAAATATTGATGGTTTGCTTCTTATTGCACATCTGTTACATGAATTCATTTTCATTTGTTCTGCCTAATGGGTTGGTAAAGGGTATGAGAGCTTCACTTGACAATGGTCTCAGTTTAGCAACTCCTGATGGTATTCTTTTCAATGGGCATGGGCCCGAAGAAACCTTCTTTGCATTCCAACCAGGTATAACGTCACATTAACCATATTATTATCTCAAATAATACACAGACGTTACGTCTTGCTTTTTTTTGTGCATAATAACAGGCAAAACATATAGGCTGAGAATATCAAACGTGGGTCTCAAGACATCCTTAAACTTCAGGATCCAGGACCATGATATGCTCCTTGTTGAGACAGAGGGTTCGTATGTTCAGAAACGTACCTTGTCCAACTTGGACATTCATGTTGGCCAATCATATTCCGTTCTCGTCACCGCCAAAACGGACCCGATTGGATGTCGCCGCTCCTACTACATTTTCGCCTCAACCCGGTTCAGTAATTCATACATGACCGGCTTAGCTTTAATCCGATATCCCAACTCTCCCATTGACCCGGTCGGACCTGTTCCCGCGGCACCTGAATCGTGGGATTACGCCTCCTCGGTTCGACAAACGCAATCGATTAGGTAATTACAACCTGTATTTTGCGTCAATATTCATCAGGTACCTAAGCAATTTTCCAGAATAATACAATAATTTTTGTATTTTGTTTTTTAAAAAAGATAATTTTTGTATTTTTACACTCGAAATATGTTCTTCTACTTACATAAATACCATTTAATTATTTTAATTAGTCATTTGTGATATTTAATTCTCCTATTTTTTATTTGTCTCACCTATATTAATAAAATACAAAGTACTTTGCAAGTTTTTATGATTGGTGGAATTTAAGTTACCTATATATAAGAAAAAAGAATGAGTAATATTTTTTTTAGTGTTTATAGCTAAAACTATTTATATTGTGAAATGGAGAGAAATTATTTTATCTGACTTCATCGAATTTTAAACGATTTCCACGATAACACAACTATTTCTTGTGTCTAGACTCAAAAAGTCATTTTATATAACTAAACATGATCAATTTAAAGCATTTTCCAAGTTTTTAATATTTTTAAAAAAAATATTTTTTGATGAAGTAAAACGTAATAAATGTGATACAGAGAGGACCTAGCAGTTGGAGCGGCAAGACCAAACCCACAAGGCTCATACCATTACGGAAGCGTAAACGTGAGCAGAACTATAATCTTACAAAACGACGTTATGTCATCGTCAAACAGACTCCGCTATACAGTTAACGGCGTCTCGTTTGTCTACCCCGAAACACCGTTAAAGCTCGCTGATTACTTCCAGCTAAAGAACACGATCGTCCCCGACATGTTCTCGACTTATCCTTCCAACAAAACGCCGCGTTTTGGAACATCGGTGGTCGATATTCGTTACAGAGACTTCGTCCACATAGTTTTCGAGAATCCACTTGATGAGTCGCAGAGCTGGCACATCGACGGTTACAATTTCTGGGTTGTCGGGTACTTAAAACAAAACAATAGTCTTAATCATGTTCATAAGGACAAGACTAATAATGTTGCTTTAAATGTGTTAGAATGGGGTTTGGAGGTTGGTCTGAAAGCAAAAGAGCTGGATATAACTTAGTGGACGCTGTTTCTCGGTCAACAATTCAGGTTTAATTTAAATATGATTAATTTTTGATTAGTTTTGAATTTGATTTAATAATGTGTTTGGGTATAGGTTTTTCCGTATTCGTGGGTGGCGATATTGATAGCAATGGATAATCAAGGGATGTGGAACGTGAGATCACAGAAGGCAGAGCAGTGGTATCTTGGTGAAGAGCTTTACTTTAGGGTTAAAGGTGACGGACAAGAAGATCCTAGGAATATTCCGACTAGAGATGAGTCTCCGATACCGGAGAATTTCCTCCGTTGCGGTAGAGTTCTCTGATAAAATAATTAATTCATAAGTATGTGTTTATGTAATTTGTTAGTATAATGATGGTTTATCCGTTTATACAAAGATAACAAAGTATAACATCAAAGTGTATTTTAAGGAAAGAGTTTTAAGGAATGGATTTGATCATCAGAGTACAAGGATCGGTGCATCATTAGAATCAGACGACCGTCGTGAGAATTTTAGATCCAATCTCATCACCTGAATCCGAATGAATAAGAAGATGACAAATGATTTTTCCTCTTCAAAAGAAAAAAACCATGTTGCCAAAAAAAAACGATTCTGTGGAGACAAAAACTTCACAAGAAGAAAAAAAAAAGAAAACTAATGATTATAAGTTTGTAACAATAAGAACCAAAGAAGCAGAGAAATAATACCAGCGGCTGTTGAATCGCTTATGTAATGCGAGGGAACAGAAGGTGTTTTAAAGACGAACATGTAGAGATTAGGGATTTGGGATACGGTGCTGTGATTAAAAATATAAAATGGCTATAAGTGTTTGAACTTTATATGACCTTAGATTATTTTATCTACAAGATTAGCCCATCTAAAATTTATATTAATCCGGCCTAATCTATTATTTCACCAAACTAATCCAAAATGTAGTTCTGTTTAAAAATTCTGTTACATTTTTTTTCCAAAAACGCAGCAATAATCAGACATTAGTCATATAAAATTTTAATTTATAATTGATTTTTGTTTTTGTAAAAATTGATAATCGATTTTTCAATAGTTTAAAATTGCGACTTGGTAGTGCAATTGATCAAGCAACAGGCAAACCATGGGTCAGACGCACGAAACAAACACAGCAACACAGCTACCTTCTCCCATTTCTTAAGCGTTTAAAAATCTTACATTAGGTTGGAGAACAATTTTTAAATAATATTCTCTCATTTAAAAAGTATTTTTACACAAATTAATAATATGATTGAAATATATATACTCTTAATATTTAAAATAAATACAATTATACATAAAATCCTGCATAAGATCAATACAATTTACAATTTAATATTAAATAAAAAATAAAAAATAATTTGCATTGAAATTCTATAAATATTTTTTGTTTTATAATCATATAGAGGGAACAGGATCTTTTGACAAGTTCAGCTATTGAACTTGACGCTGATATAAGCAGTAGATCAAACTTGACATCATAATAAATATAAATGATCAAATAGATGCTCAGGAGAGTGAGCTAACAGTTCACAGCTATGTTTAGGCGTAAATGTAATGATTTTCTGCATTGGGGTAAACTGGAGAATGGATGGACGAGACTGAAGCTGATCTTCCCTTTTATCCTTTTTGCTTAACATTTCGTACCAATTGAAAGGATCAGACTAATATTCTACTAATTGTACTCTTTCTCAGTCAACAGGGTTCCTATTGTTACTACGTACCTGCATTGCTCTAATCCTAGCAGACCTCCTTAACGGCTTTACCTCATGTGTGATTCTTGAGATTTTCACAGCCTTCTTCTTACTAGCATTGTCTTCTAACTCAGCTACTCTAGACATAATCTTATCTTTCTCATGATTAGACGCTTGAAGCTGCTCTTGGAGACTTAAGATAATCTTATTAGCTTCTTTGATCTCCTCCTCTTTCCTCATTAACTCCTCTGTGAACCCGCTTTCAATGCGTTTGAATTCATCCCATGCAAACCTGGCTTCAAGTGGAGATACATCACATCTCTTTCCAAAAGCAAGCATAGCAAATTCATGTTTCTGTTTTCTGATCTTGGCTTCTAGTAATCTACATTCATCTGTATCTTCATAGTTGTTGCAACCTTCCTTTTGCATGGTAGAGGAAAAAAAGACAAATCTTTAGTGATCTCTTATGTTAGTAAGTAAAGACAAAAGTTAAATACTTTCACATACGTTTGGAGTCAGAGTTAAGATATCAGACATAGCTTTGAAGTCATCCAACTCATCCTGAGTTTGGTCTGAAAAAAAAACATGTTTAGTTTCATAAATGAACAAACTTTAATCTCATTAGTAAGTACAAGGAAGGCTAACCTAATTTATATTTACAAAGAGAAAGAGAGCTCTTTCTCCACAAGCAACTGATCGCGATTAGCTTTCTCAACCAACCTTATCATCTCCAAAGTTTTGATTTCTTCTTCCTTCTGAATGGTCAAAAAGAACAGAGTACGTTAGAACAGAGCATCGCATAAAAGACCTAACTTTCGAGATTGGAGTCAGAAAAAGAAGCTTTGTGGTTTTATTTTACCTGAGAAAGTTTACGTTCGTAGTTTTGAATATCAGAAACCCAGCGTTCGTGTTGTGTCTTAATTGTATCTACAAGAATCTTCTCTTTCTTGTACATAGCTTCAATGTGTTCTTCTCTTTCTTTAAGGGCCTTCACAAAACTCTCCATGTCTGAAGAAGCTGTTGGAATAAGCTTGTCTCGTTTGATTGAGAGTGAAGAAGGAACAATTGAGGAGGAAGACTATGACTCTAGAGAATGAAATGGGGAGTGGAGCATTCTGCATAAAAAGGACGAAGAAGAAGAAGAGTACGTGTGGTCATTGAAATAAGAGAGAGAAATAAAAAGGAAATCACCTTATTTGATTAAGAATAGAAAATAATTAATTTGGTATTTTTTAGAAGAAGAAGTTATCATTTATTTTAATCAGGTTTTTGCTAAATATGCTCATAAGAGAATAAGCATAATGCATACATTCGATTATTAATAATAACTAGATGGTGGTCCGCGGACTAATATATATCTAATTAATTCAAATTTTAACAATTGTTTTTTTTTTAAATTCAATCTAAATTATTTGATTAGTTTCAAATATTAAATTATATAATCATAAGATATAATTTTTGTTATTATACATGTAAAACATATCATCATCATCAAAATAATCAAATAAAATTTTATTAATACTTTTAATTAACTTAAAATATAAATATACAAAATAAACCATTATCAATTATCAGTGAAACTTATCAAATCAAATTCTTCTTCATCAAAGTCTTAATTGTATTTTATAAGAATTTCACTTCATCTGAGTTTATAGTGACACATATGAACAAATATATAATAATTAAAATCATACTACTATTTAAGTAAAACTTTATAAACTAAAATTAATAAATTATATATGTCTAGTAGAAGCTAGAATTTTTTTTTAATATTTATGGCCAAGGGATTGTATTTTTTACCTCATCACCTTTCAATTCAAATTCACAATAGCAATGTCTCCTAAATAATATAGATTCCAAATATCAAATATTTTATGATTAGGATGTGAATGAATTGAATAACTTAGCTATTTTTGATTGGTGAGATAATTTAATAGCATAAAAGTGAAGTAAACTTTTTTTAAAAGCAAAAAAATAAAAAAATATTAAATGATCAAATATTTTTAACGTAAACATCTTAACCAAACTATAAAACTATTTGTAAAGTTTGATAATACTCTTTAATAATAATAATCTTTCAATATAACTAAATTTTTTTTAAACAATCACTAAAATATTTAAAAACTAATAATTCAAAAATTATGACTCAACCTAAATAATGCAATATGCAAAATAAGCTTTTGAAAATAAAAAAAAACATGACAAATAAGTAAATATCCTAAAACCATGAAAAATACGACAAAATAAGCAAAACTAAAATTAACACATAAATCATTCAAAAGTACGACAATTAAATAAAATTACTAATTAAAGTTATTAAGAACATGACAAATAAGTAAATAACATAAATTATAGAGAATATGACAAATAATCAAAATTTAAATTATTAAAACAAAATAAATAAGTAATAAGTAAATTACCTAAAATTATGGAAAACATGACAAATAAGCAAAATTATCTAAAATTATGGAGAACATGACAACTAAGCAAAATCACTTCTCAAATAATAGTATAGAAGATAGCTTTCAGAAATCATATTTTCTCTCTTCTTCTGAAATCATATTAATGTTACTTTTTCTTAGTTACAATTCCAATAGAAGCAACCCAACTCCAGTTTCGATGGAGTTGAAGCAGGGGGAGAAAGAGAGAAATACAAACCGTTATGGTTCATATGTGATTTTTGAAAATGGTAGCCATACACTCACAAATGGGTTTCAATGTTCAGTTGAGCGTTTCGTTGAGAACTTCACAAAAAATGAAAGAAGCAGCGGGTTTTAATGAGTGAGAGTAGAGTGGAGAGTAAATTTGTCTTTAAGATAAACTGAGCTCCGGTAACACGCTTTAGCCTTTTAGGTTATGATTTACGTAAGGTCTGGGCATATTATCCAGATCCAAAGTTTTGAACCGGTACCGATCCGAAAAATCGGGTCTCGAGTCGGATCCAAATATGATGAAATACCCGATTGGGTATACTTTCATTTATGTTTCGGATACCGAGTCAGATCGGGTATAACCCGAGATCCAAACGACTACCCGACATATCTGATTTTTGGTTCATAGACTCATTAAATAAAGGTATGTTTTAGTTTGTTTAAGACTGGTTTTATATTTTTGCAAGTTTATTCAAGTCTGATTTTATTTAGTTTGAGAATTCTATTATTTCTAGATCTCATTCTCTCGTAATTGATTCAAGTATTCAGATAAGTCGGGTAAAAAGCATCTATTTTGAATCTGTTCGGAAAAAAAATAGCTAAATTCGAATTGGAATCAATTTTTTTACGGTTACTTCAGATATATGCGAAATTATCCGGATCTGACAAGTATCGAACCGAATCCGATCGGAGTTTTACAAATACCGATCGATACCATTTCTTATATATCCGAGATATCCGAGATATCCAATTCGAATCCGATCCGGTTATCCGAATGCCTATACCTAATCTACATAGATGCTTTTAGATTTGTTTAGAATTTTTTTTTAGTTTATTTTATTTATTTTTACATTTTTGATTTTAGTCTTTGAAGTGGATAAGGTTGGTGAATAAGCCCGACGATCCATGACCTCATTTTCTCTTCATGTACAATGTTCCTTTCGTTATTTCAAAACTATGTGGATTTGATTGGTGTAAGTAGTAGATAATAACAATTTAACGAGTTATATAAAAAAAACGTTCACTTGTGTCTATTTAACACTTTTTGTTTACGTGCCAGGCTATACTAAGACAGTGTTCACTCTTCAACGTTCAGATTAGTTGTGAACTAAAAAACTGAAAGCAATAAAGGGGTTTTAATGAGTGGAGGAGAGTGGAGAATAGAGTGCGTGTAGAGGAAGTTTCTCTCAAGCAACCAATGTCTGCTTTTAAAAGTTGATTGGGAAGATAAACCGAAGGTCAGAACACGTCATAAGGTTATGATTACATATATAGCTACCTACTCCCTTTCATATTAATTGTTGTTTAGGTGATAATTATTTTCTTAGTTTTTAGATTTTAGTTTCTAATTTTTTTTAGATCTTTGTTTTTAGATTTTTTTCTTTATTTTTTTTGCTGTAGATTTTAGTTTTTTTAGAACCATGAATAATAATTTTAGATTATGAATTTTAGTTTGTTTTGTTTTTCTAAAAAAATAACAATATATCAATAATAATAAGATATATATATATATATATATATAAATAAAACAAACTAAGATCTTATAATTGGTGAATTTGTTGCTAAACAAATTTTCGCATAAACATGTATAGGTATTCACTTTACGAGTATTTTGTAGAAAATAATTAAAATAATAATTTTAAAATATTTTTAAAATTCTAATTTTTGTAATATAGAAATAAAATAATTTTCTTATTATATAAAATGATAACTTTAAAGCCAATTAGTGAACTATTATATTTTAGATTTACTAACAGTTAAAACCCTGAAAATCAAAAACCTGTTTATCTCTTTTATAAATTCAACAAAAATGTTTTTTGGGTTTTCACAATAAATAAAATATACTAAAATATTATCACTAAAACACATAAATTTGATAGTATCCATCACCAGTTGAAATTTTTCTTACAAAAAATATTTAATTTATCAATTTATCTGAACCTTTAAAGAATCATGTATTACGTAAATTAAATTTATAAAAACGAGTTTATTATATGTGGAAAAATAAAAAAATACTGAACATAATTTTGAAAATACATTGATAGGATCTTCCACCATTTGTCCTTCTGAATAATTTAGTATTTTTTTATTTCTTTCATTTATTACTTTATTGCATAGTGCATAGTTATAATCAAGTATAAGATCATGTGACCAAATTTTTTTTTGATGTGGAGATGAATTTTTTTTTGATGAAATTTTTTATTTATTGATCATCATAGAAAATGTTATGAACAGAGATGAAAAGGAATTGGTCTAATCGTATGTATAATCACTTATTTATATTAGTAAAGTATAAATATTTTATTTGACAATATGATGGTGAAGTGAACATATAAAAGTTGTAGGAGAGGCATAAAGATTGCAGGGGAGGCATAAACATTAGATAAATATGAAAGAAAATATATGGTGTAAGAAAATAATAAATAAAAGCATCCCTTTTAACAAATCTAAGAAAATCCATATTTTAGTTTTTGTGTAGAATTATGTAGTTATTTAATTAATATAAAAATATACTGAGGTTAATTAGCAAATAAAGTGGTTCTCGAAAAACAAAAACAACCAAAAACCAGTTTGAAAACCACAATTAACCATTCTCAGTTTATGCATACAGATTAATAGAATATTTATTTTAGATATTTTTTAAATAAAAATATCATTACCTATACTATTAAATCAAAATGTAGTTTGAAAATCGCAAACAATCAACCTCAGCTTATGCACACAAATTAATAAAATATTTAATTTTAGATATTCTTAAATAAAATCATCATTATAAATACACTTAAACAAAAAAAAACAGTTTAAAACCACAAACAATCAATCTCACTTTATGCACACAAATTAATAAAATATTAAGTTTTAAATATTTCTTAAATATAAATATCATTATCTATACAATTAACTATATTTAAACCATTAAAATGGTATAAAAGAAAACGACGTGGAAAGTCCTAATTGCTTTTAATGAAAGAGAAGAAAACACTAATCCGTAGAAGCAACTAGAGTAAAAAAAATCCGAAGTGCCACATGTTTTAACAGTATAGATGAATTTTAGGTTTAAAATGACAAAATAATATTAATATACTTAGAAAAACTAAAGATATACTTCAATGTGAATAAAAATAAATAAACTATACTACATTTGTTTTTTGTAAAATATATATATATATATATATATATATATATATTAAATATTAATGTTTATATTGCAACAATATATTTACACGACACTTTTCAAGAGGAGCAATTCTTAAAAAAATGTCATTTTAACCCCTTTTTTGCTACAAAAAAATATGATTTTAGAATTTTAATATAATTTTATTTATCTCAGATACTATAGTTAAAAATGTACTTAATGAAACATAAATTTATTTTAATCATTTTTAATATATGTGAAAGTGTCCAAGTGACAGTTTTTTATGAAACAAAAAAATATTTTATTATTTTATTAAACTGTGTTGTATTTATATTGACCTAACTCGGAACTGCTAAACGATATTTATGGTCGAACCAAAGCTTACCAAGTGAAACCAGTAATATAGTTTATTGTTGTTTAGCAGTTTAGGTTTCCTTAAACGATAGAAATCTACACATATATATTGTAACTGAATTGTCAATTGATAGAGTGAAATAATGTGAAATATTTTATTCCGTTCATTCTATAAGAAATTGGGAATGACATGATATGAAATGTTCATTTTATCACTCCGACTGATAACCTTTCTATGAAAAAAAAGAACGAATATAAAAGAAATGTATAGGTAAAATAGCAGGAATGAAAATAAATTGTTGTTCCTTTTCAAATTTCTAAATAAATAATTTTTTTCTTTATTCTTCTACAAAAAAATGAAAGAGAAGGAATAAGAGGGAAAAACATTAATTGTGAATGGTGACTTTTTTAGGAATGATAAGTAATTAAATGTTATTTTTCGTTTGCTGGTCACCATTCAAAACCATGATTCTAAAAAAAGTCAACAAAATTCAAAGAAAATGATTTCATTACAATTTTGATGATGAATAAATGGAATGAAATTATTTCATTTTTTTCTACATGTTCCATTCCTCTAATTTCATTCCCTTTTATTCTACCGATTCTCGTTCTATAAATTGAAAGCCTCCAAATTCTCATTAGACACAACTCAAAAAAATATTATCTTCCTTGAGTTATCTCTGATCATATTGTGTAACCATCTCCTTAGAGAGTTATGGCAATTTCAAAAGCTTTTATTGCTTCTCTTCTCTTATCTCTCCTTGTTCTCCAACTCGTCAGGGCAGACATGGTACGTGTTTTTCATGGCAGATACACAATACATAACTATTTTGACTAAACCTACTTCTTATATTTATCCTTTTCCGAATCTACTCAGGAAATCTCAAACAAAAAGAATGGTGAAGGCAGTAAGATTGGTAATTATACTGGCTTATATGTGCACACATACATTGTATACATTTATATTAAGACTTAACGTTTATTTTTATAGATTGTGGAAGTGCTTGTAAAGAACGGTGCAAGCTCTCAAGTAGACCGAACCTTTGTCACAGAGCGTGCGGGACTTGCTGCGCAAAGTGCAACTGTGTGCCACCAGGCACGTACGGAAACTACGACAAGTGCCCGTGCTACGCCAACCTCACCACCCACGATGGTCGCCGCAAGTGCCCTTAAGTAAACTGAAAACACTCGAACTGCTGCGGTTGTTCAATATCAAGACTATTTCTTTTTGTTTGTCAGTATTTGTATTTGTGTGTGGTTCTACGTGAAATAATCTCATTGTATTGTTTCATTTTCTAAATAAAGTTACGTTTGTTTATGGATGATTGATTGATTTAAATGCTTTTTCTCAATGATCGGCTGTTTTTGAAATGATATTTTAACAATTGGACTGACTGCGTATCATTAGGGCGTTCTCAATTTTCTTTATAAATTTAAAGCACGCCATATGTAGAGTCTATGTTATTTGTGGAAAATGATCCGTAGATCGGATTTTGTTTGTAGACGACATTTTGTTAGCATCGATATTTATCCGGGTAGTCATAATTTGGTCCACAGAATCCTTACCATAGAAAATAGTAAATGAATATCATATATATAGGTTCGTCTAAGAAACAAAATAGATGTTTTCATTATAGGATAGATGGATGGTAAAGTTGTAAATATAGCACGAGAGAAGAGTTGGACAAATGCTAGTGATTGAATATTTGGTCGTCTGTTGTTGATGGCTCTTGTTGTATGGGTTGTTTGAAAGACTTCTTTCATATAAGAAGGGGAAAATTCCATCGTGATAAGGTGTTTTCCTGTTTTAACGCATAAGTTTTTCTAGCAGACAAAAGGAAAATTAATAAGATTAAGAAGTTAAGCCCCTGGCGAGCATCGAACTCACGGCCTTTCGCTTACGAAGCGAACGCAATACCACTATGCTACGGAGGCGTTTACAATGACTTCTGTAAATGTATTAGTTGATTAATGACTTTATAAAACGTAGGTTTCCTTGACCTTGCATCATAAAAATAGGCCTTAAACCCAACTCATAATTATGGGTATTCATTCAAAAGTCGTTCTTTGCTTAACTTACAACAGCACATTTTATCGGCCTTAACACAAATCATAACAATGGGCCTTATTCCAAGTGCGAGATAATCAAAAACAATGGGTAAAGAAGAAAAAAGAGAAAGAAGAATCAATTTATTTGGTAGACACAATAGACATTTGGCAGAAACCAACCTGACTTGTCGATTTCAGTGTGATGAAATGATGAGACATCTGAACAGTAATATTGCCGTCGATTTTAACATCACCACAACTTTTAATCTCTCTAGAGTCAAGGCTAGGAGCAGCGCCGGTCCATAGGTTTCATGGGCCCTACTCAAAATTTGGGCATTAGCTATATAAAAAAAAAAAAAAAAAATTAGTGAACAGTACCTTAAAGAAAAAACGAGATTTTTGTTTGGGCCCGTAAGCGGTCGCTTATACTGCCTACCCTCCGGGCCGGGCCTGGCTAGGAGGCCACTCTCTACCAGGTTCGTACACGCTTCAAGTTTAGGCATTTGGATATTGGACGTTCGGAAAAGTGCTGCCGTTTCTTGATTGGTCGAGTCATTAAGAGGAGAGAAAAAAACACTGTGACATTCTCTCGTAATTATTGGAGACAGCCAGACGTTTGAGTTACAGAAGGGACCCGTTGCACAAGTTATCATAGCTTTTGTGGGGGTACATTTTGGTTACTAAATGGCTACATACAGAGTAGTATTAAATCGTTACTTCTAAATCAATCAAAATCACTGAACTAGTATATGATGTGCTCAACAATTGGATGTCTGGTCCTATAAACGTATGAAATTTAATGGCGCACGCATATTTAATACTTTCTAGTTAAGATATTCCGCAAATTTCAAACCATTCAATTAATTAGCCGTTTGGTCATTTATTGATTGGTCAGCTTGTTATTAACAAGTCTAATTAAAAATCATTTTAAACTAAATAAAATAGAAAACAATGTATAAGATATGAATTGAGTTATTTTTGTTTATTTTCATATCTCCAATGATCATTTGAAAAAGAATAATGAAATGGGATTTGATATTTTGAGAGTAGGACGGATTCAAAATGATAGGCACAGGAAACCCATGCACTATAGTAAGTACACTTTCAGCTCTTAATGCTGACGTGTCTGACACAACGATCTCCTCACTAATGACGTGGCGGAACAGTGAAACAAATCGGACGGTGATCGTTTCTCTTTCATTACAAACCGTTCGATACACAGAGAAGGGAAGATAAAACGAGAGAACGAGAGAGAGAGAGAATAAGTGTTTTGTCAAATCGTGTGACATTTATAAAAGCGATCGAGCGAGAGAGCGAGACGACAGCTTCGGATTATCCGTCTTTTTCTTCTTTTTTTTCGCAAATGTGCAAACTCTGAGAAAAAAATCGCATCCTAGAGAGAGTTCGAAGAGAGACCACACCTCAAGGCTCAAGGTTTGATTTTTATCTTCTTTTCCTCTTTACTAAACTCTGTTTTTTTGGGCAGATGAATTCTTTTAAGCTTTCGAATGTTTGTTTTTTTTTATTTTTATACGTTTTAATCTTTCTTTCTTTCTTTGTTTGTGTCAGTTTACACATATCAATGTTGTTTTGATTAGATTTGAAGAACAGTGACCTCTTCCTCCATTAAATGAAGCTTTCTTTCTTTCTTCTTCACTATTTGAAAAAAATATCCATTTTTAGTTATTTTTTTTTTTCAACAAAAAATCGACGATCTACACTGTTTTTTGTTATTGCAAGCGAGGTTCTTCACGGGTTGTATGGTGAAAAAATCTCTCTTTTTTTTTTTCTTTACACGAAGAGAACCTGATTCTTCGAGAGACACGAGAAACGAACTTTTTCTTCTCTCTTTAAAACCTCTTTTTTCACCTTTCTCTCTTTTGCTCTTTTGTTTGTTAACCAAAGTGTGTGCCTTTTTTTCTTTTTGTTTGCAGAGTTGTTTGTTGAAGTGAAGTCTCTTTCCTCCTCCTCCTCTTGAGTGTTTTTTTTCCTCTTCACATATCTGTTGTTGAGTGGTGAGAGAAGGAAGAAGACAGAAGCTTAATCTAAAGAAAATGGAAATGGGTCGTCGAGATATGAGACGTGGAGAATCAACCAGTCGATCTTCCACGAAAAAATCTGGTAAATTCCAAATCTTTATTCATCATTTCAACAATTCTCACAAACCAACAAAAAATCTCAAAGTTCTCTCCTTTTTTGTCGTTTTTTGTTAAACTCAATCGTCGTTTTGTTTGTTCTGTTTCTTCTCTCTATCTCAATGGAACTAGGATCTGTGGTTACTGCGAAACAGAAGAAACGAACGTTGAAGAAACTGAGTTTAGCTGATGATGTTGAGAGAATGAATAGGAAGAGGCAAGAGATGATGATGTGTTATGACTTCCCTGATTCAGATTTAGAAAACGAAGTGGTCTCTCTAAAGAAGAAGAAGAAGAAGAAGAAGAAGAAGAAGAAATCTTCTAAGCTTCTAAAAAAGGTAACTTTCCTCTTCAATAAGGAACACTAAAACCTTTTCTTACTTTCACACTAATCTCTCTCTCTCTGTCTGTTCAGAGTTTGAAGGAGGAGAGTAATGGTGTTGTGCATCCTCCTCATGCCTCTGTTCCAAGGAAGCTTCGTTCAGGTGCCTAGCCTTCTTCATGACCCTCTCTACACATAGCTCTTAGTACTCTTTACCAATATTCTAATTTTTTTAGTAATAAATAAAATAGAATGTCTTTTGTTTAAATATTATATGATGGAGAGATCTGCTGCAGGTGTCAGTAAATCTCAGTTTCTAAGTAGTTGGGAAGATCATGGTGTTTTGAAATCTTTGGATTGTTTTTCAAGCAATCTCTCTATATTAACACTCTTTTTATGGACGCAAAGATTCTGCTACTTGTTGTCTTTTATCTTCTTTTTTCTGCACTTATGAAATTCGAAAGCTAGCATCATCATTATATTTTATGTTCTTTCTTATCTTTAAAGCTTGTCTTTATTACTTTGGGAACTCTGTTCCTTTTTCTTTATTTCCTAACTTTTTTTACACTTTTTGTCTCTTTTCTTGTGAACTTTGAATTGCAGCCATGAAGAAGAGGAATCTTGAATCTGTTTCTAAGCTGTCTTCTCCTTCAAAGAGACTCAACATGGATTTGGTTAAGAACAAGGAGAATCAAGAAACGGTTTGTTTTTGATTCAATGATAGACTACAAGTTTTTTTCAGTAGAATAGAAACAAGATTTTGAGTTATTGTTTTTATGTTGGTTTGGTTAGGATGCAAAAGCTATTGTCTCTGAGTCCATGTTGATCTCCAAAGATGAGGAAGAAGTTGCAGAGACTTTGTTCGGTTTAGCTGATATGTTTAACGAGTCTGCCTCTGTTGATAACAAGACCTGTGAGCCTTTGCTGTCTGATGATGATGATGATAAAGAAACCACCAAAGATGAATCAGTTGAACCGGTGGTTTCAGTTCTCTCTTCAGACAAAACCAAGCAGCTTGATGAGATGCCTTTACAGCAAGATCTTAACCAGCAAAGCAGCTCTGTGAATGTGACTGATACACCTGTAAGCACATAACCAACCACTCTTCTCTCTTGGTTAAGATTCAAACTAATGATTTCATTTTAAATTTTTAGGCAAGAGCCATTGAAACAAAGGCTGCAGCAATAAGTGATATTGAGTATAAGAGCAACGGTAATAAAAATCTACCTTACAATAAGTGTATAAGAGTTGAAGCTAGTACTGAGTTAATGTGTGTTTTAAACAGGTCCTGCTCTGTGGCCTGGCTTGTCTTCAACCAAGCCATCTTCTACAAACCTTCTTCCACCATGGATGGGTCAAGCTATTTCTTCTACCAAGAGTGCTTCACCGTTAAGCATCCGTCCCAAAAAGTTGAAGCGATGTGCATCTCACATTTACATTTGTCATCTCATCAAAGAATTACAGAGCAGCAAGAGCTTCCAAACTGAGCAAAGATCTTCAGATATGTCACAATGGAGAGTCCCTGATCCTGTGACGACAACGACTAGTGACTTTAAAAGCAAGTTTGCTCCATCCAACAGGTTTCAAAATCCACATCTGATTGATTTTCACAAGACATGTAATCCAAAACTTGTGGAAGAAGACAAGACTCAGCTTTCTCTAGAGCTCTATGGTCCGCACACTAATCAGAAACAGGTAACATACATAAATGTTTTTTTTGTCTTTAGTGTTTTTTTTTTCCATCTCTGAGTTCAAATCCCTTTTCACTTTTGAATGAACAGAGCTACGACTTCTTGTCTCTCTCATCATCTAATGGAGCAGTACCATTTACAAACTCATCTCCACAGCATCCTGTCTCTGCAGCTTACAATAGCCAGCTCCCACCTCTACTTCCTAGCTATCAGGTGAGCTTTTAAGTCATATCTCTTCTCATCAGATATTTGATTATATTCAGTTGCGATAATAATGTCACTTTTCATCTTGTAGATGCTGCAAATGCCTCTTCATCTAGCAACTAGTAGATTGCAAACCGCTTTCAACGCTAACCAGCAGCAGCAGCAACAGCTTCAGAAACGGATGTGGGCTACTGCTCAGTACAGACCTTTAACAAGTGGAAACTCTGTGCCGCCATTACCGAACCCATACAGCAAACCAAACCTCTCCTTAAACCTGGCTAGCAGTCAACCTTTACACGTTTCTTCGTCACCAAGGTACAACAACAATGTATATCAACATGAACGTCGTCTCATGTCTGCTGCTGCTGCGATGTCAATGAGCCATCACCATAACAACAATCGTTCACGGATGGTGATGAACAGACAAGAGCACCGTTTCCCACTTATCTACGAGGATACAAGAACACCATTGCAGCTACTCTGCAACGAGCAGTCGTGAAGATGATTTGCGTTATATAGTTAAAAACTAGTTCTGAAGATCAGACACTTGGTCGAGGAAAAAAAGAGTTTTGTTCTGTCTTCGGCGGAGTTTGAGAAGGTGTTTTTCTCAGCTCTGGTGATGAAAATCGGATGGACAAGGATTGTCAGTGAGAGATGATTGAATCCATAAATGTCTTTTTCATGTAAATGAGAATCAAAGGAAAAAACAAATGCTGGGGCATAGTTTAATAGTTTACAATAGCAAGATCTGAGTTTCTTGTTCATCAAGCTATCTGAGTTACCTGTAACTCTGTAAGTCAAGGATTTCTATAAAAACTGCTATAAACTAAAAGGTTGTTTCAAACAAATGCATGTTTGAAGTTCTGTATGCACAGCTTTTATTAGTTAATAATGGTGAGATATAAATTTCAAAAAATTAATTGTAAATTTTAAAATACTACTGATTTAGAATTATGAAAGTTAGTAAATAAAAGTTAATATATTTATTTTCAAAATTTATAATGTTTTAAAACACATAATAGTATATATTACCAAACCTATAAAATATACTAATATTTGAAAAGAAGAGTGTTCTGAAGAAGTGGAGATGAAGAAACTAATATGCTTTGCGTAATCTCTGACTTGATTCTAGAGTCACCGAGCCTACTATAAGCTTTTGTATCGCCACTTCCACTTCTTCACATGAGAGCAAAGCAGCCATAGATGGAGACTATGAAGAGAGCAGAGATTGACACAACTGCACCATTTAAAACCGTCAAAGAAGCTGTGGCTTTGTTCGGTGAGAGAGTCTTAGCAAGTCAAATCTATTCAAACCATCTCAGAGTGGTAAGTCCCATTCTCTCTCTCTCTCTATTTATCTTTGTTTGAGTTTCTTTTTTTGATTAATCTGATTTCGAGATCATGGGATGAAACAGATGGAGGATCCAGCAAAGATTGAGATAGAGCTTGAAGAGACAAAACACAATCTCCAAAAAGCAAAAGAAGAAAGCATGCAAGTGATGAACTCTTTGTATTGTCTCAAGGAAGAGCTTGAGAGGACAAGACAAGAGCTTCAGAAGCTGAGAGTAGGTCCTGAGCAACCCGTAAACAAAATGGATGATACTATTTTTAAAACCAAGTTCGAAGTGTTGGTTCCAAATGTTGATGATGAACCACCGATAAGTACTAGTCCAAGGTTGAGGTCGATGAGTGAGAAGAGGTATGTGAAATTCGCAAACCCTAGGACGGGTAATGATAATGGTCCGGTGGTGGAGATGTTTCTTGGGAGACACCCTTCCATGAGAAAGAAGGAGAAGATGACAAAGACAAAGAACAATAAGAAGAAGAAGAGTTTGCTGTTTGCTCCCTTTCTTTATTGGAGGAATCTTCTTAAAGAAAAAGGGTTTGCAATGAAACAGTTTGATTAATGAAAATTTCTTCTCTTCTCTTGTGTGTATTGTTTTGGTTTATGATAATAATGTCATATGTATGACCTTCGTAAATGGTTCTTGAATACATTTTATTTCTACTTCCTCTTTTAAAATAAATAAAAACTGATATCAAAGCCGCCAAATGAATATTTCAAACTAGGTGGACATGCCAAAAAAGGTCAGAAGGGTATTAACAGCTGCTATAAATCTTTAGTAACTTCAAAAATCAAATAATAACGACATGTGGTTTCTTTTTCAACCACTGTCATAATTTTCAACCCTGTCATAACTACTTTATGTTTTTTATTTTGTTTTAAAATAAGCGTTGTTTAACATTTTTAATATAATTTTATACGTTAAATCTAATTTTTACCCTTTTGAATGACTAACAAATTTTTATTTAAATCATTCTTATTTAATTAATCATATATTGAATAATGGTATATTCATAGGGAGTATAATGTTAGTTAATCTTGCTAAAAATCCTCGATTTTTATCTGAACTATAACATCATAAGTCAAGAAAATATCAACAATTTTCGTTACAAATGTTAATCTAGCATAAGATGTCACGTGGACCGATCTAAGACAAGTTTATCTATAACGTAAGATTGATCATAGGTGCATTCGAGTTATAATTAAAACATAGCTAAAGCTGTAGTAGTAATCACATTTAGGCAGAGATTAGACCTAGATTTAATTAGGGCACAACAAATTTTGGGACAAGTAAGTAAGCAATTAGCTTCAAAAACATTAAAGCGTAGAACAAAACAAGAGTTCGGTCTCTAAAATAAAGTACATATAAAAAGGTTTGTAGTGAAATGATAAGAGAGGAGACATGGAGAGCAGAGAACATAGAAGAATTATAAGGCTTTTGGTGTGGAAATGATTGTTGGATTAGGATCCTTATTATAATATAAGGTTTTATGATGGTTATTATGATTATGTCTTGTACTTTAGTTCTTGTTTAAAGTTTAACACTAAATTTTTTACATATCAACACAGGCTTGGATGATGTGTTTATCATATCAATACATGTCTGGATCATCTTTGAAGTTAATCTGTAACGTTGAGCATTGTTCTTCATCATCGATCTTTTTGCATTACTATAATTGTTTGCCGTGTTCTTTTATTTGCAATACAATGTGGTCCCTCATGAAATTGTTCTTGTCTGTTACAAAATTACGCCTTCCCTTCAACTGTTAAACAATACAATGACAAGCGTTTCCAAAGAGGAGCATCAAGGAAAGCCATTACTGGTTCATACTCTTCCCTTCCATGATCTTTTTGCATTAACAGTGAACCCAATATAGAATGATAGTTTGGGCTAGGGGTGGGCATTTTATCCGTTAAATTTGATCCGATTCGTTATTCGTTTCGATTCGATCCGAAAAATCCGGATATCCGTAAGCCTTCGAAGCAAAGCAAATACTAAAAATCAATATCCGTTAAAATCGAAGCAAATCACAAATACTAAAATTTTGGGAACCGGATATCCGATCCGATCCGGCAATATATAAATACATGTATATCTTGGTTATATTTAAAGTTTTAAATGTATAAAATTATATAATTATTACTCTAACATATGATTTAACAAATTCTATTCACCTTATTACATATATAAAAGTATTACATACAAGGAAGATTTATGATAATTATAATTTTTTTCTTAAATTTTGTGTTATTATAATNGTTTTACAAAACAAATTTGTATTGAACTTTTAAGAATTAAACAATATATATGAGATATCCGTAAGTATTCGTAAATATCCGCAAATATCTATTTATTTTCCGGATA
>OVBX01000516.1:0-39368 GCA_900406325.1 Erucastrum elatum
CCACTTAGTTTCTTGATAAATTTGATCTTGCTATGGATCACAAAGAACATGCATAAATTTAAACCAAATAAGAGCACAAACAAAACTTTGTTCCTGAATTTTTTAGCACATTTAAGTAAAAAAAAAATAGACAAACTGCTTAAGGAAGAAACCAAGTCACCAAGGTGAGAAGCAAAAATCAAAACTTAACACATATACTAAAAAATAGACAAATCTTTCGAACATCTTATCATTTGTGTGTAATCTTGTCCTTGCCATGAAACTTCCTTCCAGCATCTACGGATTCTCTGTAAACCAAAGAGAGAAAAACACACAGATACATCAGTTATAAACTGATCAAACAAAAACATATAACGACTATGAATGATCTGCAATATAGAAGACAATTTCGAAAATCTATTTTTGCTTGGCATAGAGGTGAGAAAATTTAGGTTAGCTGTGGTTGTGTATATATATATAGCATTGAGTTTGTCGATGCTCCAGAACTGTCTCTCAAATATTTTTTTTGGAATATACAATATTTGTTAAGGAAATCCCTACAGTATTGGTCAAGTAAAATATTTTAAAATATAAATAGTTGGTGATGGTTTACATATCTTTCAAATATATATGGTACTATAGGAATATAATATCGCAGGGAAAATCTTTTTCAATTAAAATATGATATATATAGTGTAGTTAATACAAATCCTTAATGCCCAAGTTATTATATATAGTATATTTTATTAATAATAAATTGCCTCATTTATTTGTGTGAATGCAAATTATCCTCTTATTAACTTTATTAACTTGCGCATTTTAAATAAGGTAACATAATTCTTGCGCAAGTAATTTATTTGTAATAAAGAAACTAATCGTTACATGTATTAGATAATATTCTTGTGCAAGTAATGTTAATAGGGGAATTAAATTATTTTTTACTTTTCAATTTTCATTGTTACTTTCCTTTTATAGGGGGATCAGTGAATTAAAAAAATATTTGAATTGATAAAATGACTTTATATATTCTTATATATCTATAAACTACATAAAATAATAAACCAAAATATGTATTTGAATTGATAAAATGACTTTATATATCATACTTTCGACAATTAATTATCATAAATTATTATTAATAATATTATGTAAGTCATTTGGAAAATATTATATTTATTTGAATTGATAAAATGACTTTATATATCATACTTTCTACAATTAGTTACCATATTAATAATATTATGTAAATCATTTGGAAAATATTATATTTATTTGAATTGATAAAATGATTTTATATACCATACTTTCGACAATTAGTTACCATAAATAGTTATTAATAATATTATGTAAGCCATTTGGAAAATATTATATTTATTTGAATTGATAAAATGATTTTATATACCATACTTTCGACAATTAGTTACCATAAATAGTTATTAATAATATTATGTAAGCCATTTGGAAAATATTATATTTATTTGAATTGATAAAATGATTTTATATACCATACTTTCGACAATTAGTTACCATAAATAGTTATTAATAATATTATGTAAGCCATTTGGAAAATATTATATTTATTTGAATTGATAAAATGATTTTATATACCATACTTTCGACAATTAGTTACCATAAATATATATTATGTAAGTCATTTGAAAAATGATGTTAATTGGTCGTTAAATTATGTTTTTCTTTGCAGTTAATATTCAATGGTACTTTTCAATTATAGTGGGATCGATGAATTAAAGAAAATAAAAAAGAAAAGAAGAAAATCGAAAACCATCGACCAATGAAATTATAACAATCTTTCTGAGAAGCTCTGTATGAGCGACATGTGTCAGAAATCACTAAAATGACTTCTCTTTTAATATATAGGGGGATACTAGGTGATAACGCGCCATGTGCGGAATCAAAAATTTATAAATGAATTTTGTATTACAGATTGTACAGTGTTTATATAAATAATTACATCTTTTTGTGTACCTAAAATAAAGAAACATTTCAATCCTTAAACATTACAAACTAACTGGAAAAATTAATCAAAGTGATTTCCAGTATGATAAAGAAGAAATTTGTCATCATATATTATAAGGCTGAAATAACATTTTGGAAAATAGTTTGTAAACCAACTTTGATTGCATATACAGTAACAATATATAAATTAATAATGTTAAGATTGTGAAATTTTATGAATTTATAGAGTTATTAATTTACAAACAGTTTATTTGTTTAGAGATTTCTCTATTTTTATAAAATAAAAATTTAATTTTGTTGTATATAAATTAGTAATTTTCTTAGAAATTCAAATTTTACATCTTTTTGTTATATACTATTTGGTGTATACAAATATTTGTCATAAATTTTAAATCTAGTTTTAGATATAATTTTACTAAATGTTATCAAAATATAAAGAAATGCTAAGAAAAAAAAGATAATTTCATTGTGAATAAAAAAATAATGCAATGTTTTTCTTGTATTTATATATATTAATTTATGATTTTAGCTGGATTATATTTTTGCATAGAATTTTCTAAAAGAACATATTATCTTTTTATTTCATTTGATTTGTGTTATACTTCGAACCCGCTCAACTCGGGACCTAGAAATTTTACTAGTTTAGCATATTTATTTATATACTTAGTAGTTATAGAGTTTCTACTGTAGATTATTGCGCTTACTATATCATATAGACTCTTTTTTCTGTTCTATGTTTACTTACTCTGTCAAAAGAGAGCCAACAGAAGAAAAAAAGTCTGCGATGGTATTTTTGATGGTGGGAATAGAAAAAGTATATAAATAACCTATATGCAATGGGTAATTATAGGCTCTGTGATACTTTTTATTGAATTATAGAAATTAGACCCTCACAAATATTTTATTGACTATATGGCAGGGAATACTTGGGCGGAAAGACATTGGTAAAAACTTCCATACTTTTTCGGATATTGGTTGTGTTATAATTACAGCCTATCGAGTAACTATCCAATGGTTTACTGCTTATTATATTGATCTGTGAAAATTTTAGCTAAACAAAAAAGTTCTGCTACAATGTATATATGCCCAACCAAATAACTTATTAGTGTCGTTTTTAGGTGATACACCTAGTTGTAGATCAACGGTCAGATGTTCGATCCACTTAATTGAAAATGGTTAATATGTTTTAGTTGGTGGTGTTTATGTTTAATTATAATGTTTCAGATGCGTGATAGGGATACAATTTAGGGTACCCATATGGATTCGGTTCGGGTCTATTTGGATTTTGCGTTCGTGGGGTCAGAGATTTTAACCCCATTCGGATATTTCTAAATTTTGGTTCGGGTTTAGATCGGATCTATGCGGATTCGGTTCAGGTTTGCATAACCCATTTAAATTATATTTAAATTTTTAAATTCATTGTATACTTTAAATATCTCAAAATCTAAAAAGATAATATATTTCATATAAATTTGAATAACATATATCTAAATACCTAAACTTAATATATAAATATATTTTTTTTGAGCGAAAACATATAAATATGTTTAGTTTGAATATTTGGATTGAAAATCAATAGATATTTTCAAATAATTTTAGTATTTAGAGTATACTTTATCTATTATTAGACATTTACATTTTGACATTTGTATATATTTTCAAATATTTTGAACAATTTAAAAGTATCTTATATATTTTAGATGTTTGAATATAGATTAAATCTAAAAATAACTAATATATTTAAGTGTATAAATATATTTCAGATACATCCAGATACCAAAAATACTTCGGTTCGGGTCAGTGTAGTTTCGATTCTTTAAATACCAAAATTTTGAATACGTTCAGATATTTCATCAATTTTGATTTGGATACGATAATATTTTTTCGGATCGGATTCGGTTCGGTTTTTCGGATCCATGTTTTTTGCCCAAGCCTAGGATAAATATAATGGAGTCATTGGCATCGTATTATTGTAAAAAATGCAGGGTACGATGACATGAACATATTTCACACCAACATTTGCTCTTCTGATGTTGTTAGTTGGTATCTAACCAATGAGTATCTAAAATCTGTATTTGTGGTCAAAGGAATATATATTTCTTACGATTATTGTTTATCGATCTAGTGAAAAGATCAAAACATGTATTAAATTAATTATTAGTGTAAATAAAGGTAAGCCCAACCCATAAAGTTAAATGTGATAACCGGTTCAATGACTCGTGCTTTTATTACGTTACAGCTTTAAGTTTTCGATAGTATAATATAAAGTAGAGCTATTTAGCTTAATAACCATAAAACAAAATTGTCTACAAGTATGTTGGTTCGTATCATGCGATGGCATAAAATGTAAATTGTCTAGTAACAAAATGCTCACTTAATTAGAAAGCTGAGGAAGGCTGAGAGAGTGACACATCATATTTGTAGTATAAGTTGTAACTTAAATAATGCTTCCCAAAAAAAAAAAAAAAAAAACTTAAATAATGCTTCCCAGTTAATATATAGGAGATTGTTAATCATTGCACAGAAAAAAAAGGAGCCAAGCAGAATCGCATGTGAACTGAAACTGCCATGATCAGAAAACCAGTTTCAGTCTCTGGAAAATTTCTGGAGTTGCCTTCCTAAAGTCTATCTTCTTTTTATGAATTCATTGCAAAGTTTATAAGTTTTAGCCTTTTTGGGGAAAAAATATACAAGGGAAAAGTGCAATAAATGCAGATGGTAGTGTTTGACGTGACTAGAGACATTTTCTTTATCATATGTTTTGTCTGTCTCTTGCATAAACCTTATCATTTCCAACTTTCAGAGTTTTTAACTTTTCACCTAACATGTACATAGAAATGTATTGTAATATTTGTAGACAACGCAGCATGGAACAAAAGAGTCGGCTGAACTACGATAAGAAGTTTAGGATAAATATTTTACATTGGTTAAAAACTTAGATTACCTGGTAATTTTTTTTTTTTGAGAAAACTGGTAATGTTTTTTAATCACCGATTTGAGTCGTATTAGGAAAATCTACTATCTACAAAATTATATTAAATGATTTGAATTTCATTTTAAAAAGATGTATGGTTTACTCATAATTATCACTTACATTAAAAAATTATTACATACATTATCATTTAAATTAAATTATACGGCTCAAAAAAATTTTAATCATTTAAAAATAAGAATTTGCATTTCAATCTTACTGAAATTATCATTTTCCCCTTTGAACAAAAAATATTTGAATGATTAACATGAGGTATATATTCCCTACAAATTAGAACTCAATAAAAAACTTAACCAATTGTAATAAAATGACTCTGTGCACAAATTACAGCTTTCTTTTGTATAAATAACATAAAGTACTAACTGTAGAACCTAACTCTCCTGCAGAATTTCTGTCTGCTCATCATTCACAAACGGAATCTTAACCTTATAATTAGGAAAGTAACTGAAGAATTATATGTATTAAATAAATTTAATAGGCTGCTCATGTTGTGTTTCCATATTTCACATTCTGTTCTCTTCAATAATCTGTAGATTTATCCTCCTTCCGTTCATAAAAAAATGATGATTGAAATGCTTTTAAATTAATTCTTATTAACTACACATATTCAGCCAATAGGATTTTAGATAAATAAAATTATTTATAAAATTAATACACTTTTAAACCGAACCATTTTGTAACAAGAAAAAAATGCTAGAATGATAAATAACATGAAATAGAAGGAGTATTATTTTTTTTTGAAAAAAAAAAGCTTAGGAGTATTATTTTTACCAGCCTTCAATATAATTTATGTACCATATGAAACTCCTTTGTTTGAAATATGAGTAATTCTTGGTTCACCATCTAGTAGAAACCTCTGTAAATTCATCGGCCAATATAAATTCATTATTTCTTATTCTTATCCAGTATCTTTTAAAAAGGAAACAAAAAATTGTCAAGTTATGTTATGTTTTTAAAATTAAAAAATAAAATAAATAAACATAATATTAATTGCAAACAAAAAACACATTTTTTAAAATATTTCTAATACTGTTGATAAAACACTAAACTCTAAATTCTAAATTTGATTTACGCAAAGGTTTAGGGTTTAGTAATTAAAGTTTATGGTTTATTAATTAGAGTTTAGAACTTATTGTTTTGCTGATTTTGTTAAAAATATTTAAAAAGAAATTAAAAGATTTAAGATTTATCCAAAAGATTAAAGTTTACATAAATATTGAGGGTTTAGGATTTAGTGTTTTGTTGATAGTATTTTTTTATAAAAACAAATTGTTTGCAACTACTATTAATTTTTATTTGTTTTTTTTAGTTCAAGAACATAATATAACTTAATAATATTTTGTTTCTTTTTTTAAAAGATACTGAATAAAAAATAAATAAATTTTATTGGTTCTGTCCTATGGTGAACCCAAAAATTACTCTTAAAATATTCCTTTCATCAAAATATCGCTTTAGTTCTAGTCCCAGAACCAAAGAAGGTGACAAGCTCGGGCTGGTTTCGTTTCATTTACCGATAAAGTAATATCTAGACTCCTAGACATGTCAACTTAATTTGGCAACAACAAAACTGTAAGGCTCTATCATTTATAATGTATCAAAACTAGATAACTGAACTGGGACAGGGAATATAATGCATGTATCATCGGCCAGTGCTTGCAAGAAAATCATGATTCAATGAAATTTAATTGCAAATACCACATTACTCAATATCTTATTTTAACTACCCAATAACATTTTCCCAAACAGATGTTTCCATCAGCTTAGTATATATATGGTCGATTTTGAAAACAATTTGTTAAGTGGTTTTATTTTAACTCGCCAATCGGATTATAGATTCATCACTGACAAATTGAGTGAAGTAGTATATTTTTAATGGTTTATTCCAACATTGTATGCTAATGAAAATTGAATTCTATAAAGGAACAATTACGAACCTTACGCATTTGAAACACATTCTTTTGCTTTTTCAAATCATCATTTCAGACTGAATTCAAACATTACTTTAGACGCTATAATCAAATATAATATGATATATATTCTACTATATATTGTGAAATGTGATGCTCAGTCGTTATCACTTATTTCCACAATAAACCATCGAGACATCATCATTTTACAAAAAGATCCACACATATATCCACGTAACATTTTGAAAAAGCAATTCAGTGCCGCGAGAGTTAGACATCGGTGGTCCAGATTTGAATAATTTCGTGAAAACATAAATGAAACTGCTCATTGAATAATAATATGTCGACGATTAGTCCTTTTTCTGTTCTGGCCCTAACTTTAAAATCCATTTGTCATATAGTTAATCGCCATTGCATGCACTTATACAATATTAACTAAGATAACGGGATTAAGAAAATATTTCTTCTCTTTCAAATTAGAAGTCGTTTTATTCAATTTTTTTTCGTAACTGTTATAATGTTAATAATAATGTAAAACACAATCGAAATTCAAGAGCCAGACTTATATTTTATTAAAATCAGAATATATACATATATTTCTTTTGTTGTGTGAAAATATTAAGTTGATAAGATCTTTTTTTTGAAACAGTGTTGAGGATGCGGGCAAACATTAACAATACTGAAATTAGTTTCTACGAATAATTATTTGAATTAGAATGGTCTCTTGTTCTTCCATTTATAACACTATCGACAAACAATATCATCGGTCGGTGAATTCCTGTAGAATAAATTGGACAAAACTGCAATAATAGAGTTTGTACTGCTGCATGCATATATACATACACACGAATTTGCGTGTAATTGTATTGAGTGGGTCCAAAAGAACAACCATACGCGCGTTTCGTTGACTACCACCTCACACTCTCTTTAGAAAAGCAAAAACTTAGGGCATGTCCTACATTTCCAGATGTCTCTTGGACCACATTTTTGCCAATTAAATCATACAAGTTGGGTTCTTTTTCCAATGTTTTCCCAGTTTATCAAATTCTCCGTCGACACAAATAATGCCTTTTTTCTCCCATCTTTATTCTTCCTTTTCTTCACTTGTCTTTTGCTTAAATCATGTTCTCATTATTATATATTTTTAGAAGTGTACCATTATCAATTCAAAAGAAAGAAAAAATGTTAACCAAAATCCAATTTAATAGCCTCACCAAAGAAGTTTTAGGTGTTATTTTAAAAGTTAAAAAAACATTCCACATATTTAATGTGACAACTAGAGTTTGATCCGCCATTTGAAAAGGCATGCAAGATTTGTTTTTGTCATCATCCTATGCATTGATCTTCCGAGGTTTGTTAAATGTCTGAGATTATTATCAATCTTAAATGCTTGCATTTTGATGATTCTCGTTGGAACATAAGATATTTATATATATTTTGTTGACAAATTTATTTAACATGTCTTTTTGTTTACCAATATGGTTAAATATGATGTTCGGTTTTAGTTTTAGGTTGCTTTTCTTTTTAGATTTCGGTTTCAGTTAAACTATGATTTTTTTCTTTTTTTTATTCAAGAGATATATAAATCATTCAGTTATTTTTGAAATAACTTAATATATTTATACTTGTGTTTACCAGAGCCGGATATACGAAATCAATTTTTTTTTACAATTTATGAACTGAAAATTAGAAATTTCATACATGTATTTTTATTAAAATTAATAAATATAATTTTATGAAACTAAGATAATTCATTTATACAACCCGTCCTTATTAATTTTACTTATATTTTAAAAATGTAATTTATAGTAATTTTTTAATTTTTATGTTGGCCAAAATTTACTTTAATATTATATAAATTAACTATATTTCATTCAACCCATATCATACTATATTGAATTATTTTTAATATTATAATTTAAATATGTAATTATTTATTATTTTATATATCTTAATTTACTATTTTGTTTTAATGCGTTGAAGTATGTGGTAAAATTCATGAATGTATATAATTTATAAAATATTTAATAAATAAATTAAGTTACTTTATATTTACTATTTTATATTTGAAAAAGTTATTACATGTATGTTTGAATAACTCATTAAAATTATATTCATAAAATATCAAGAGTAACATGTTTCATAATATAGTAAATATTAATAGTAGCTAACTATTAATATATATATATATATATATATGTGTGTGTGTGTGTGTGTATAATTTTATTACTCTAAATATAAGAATTATATATTTTATGTATTTGGTGAGGCTTTGAAGAATTTGTTTTTTTTTTTGCATTTGGATTAATAAATAGTTGTATATATAGGAATTGATAGACATATATAACTATTTATTACATTAATGAATAAATTATAATTTATTTTTAATGAAATTTTATATTTATATAAATTAAATTCATTAGTTTTTAAAAAAATAGATTAGTTAGTTAGTTCATTAATTTTAGACATGATGTATATTTAATTGTAATTAAATTAGATATATAAATATTTGAATAGAAATAATAGGGAAGATAATTAAATTAGATATATGAATAGAAATAATAGGTCTAACATAGACTTTTTTATAGTCCAAAACATAGTTGATAAAAAGTTTTCCTGTTTTAATAGTATTGATGATAAAAAGACTGACCATGACTTTAATAACCAAACAACAACGATATGCAATTTTTGGCAATGAGGTAGACAACTTTATTTTGCAAATTTTAGACCTTTTTGTACCATAACCGAGTAAGCTACTTAGATTCGGCATGGTTGCAGTCGACGTTTTGTCGGATTTACATTTTTAATGAGCATGCATGCTTGAGTCAATGAATAATATTTGAGAGTTTAGAAAGTTCGCTTTCCGTGTCTAGGAAGCGTTGCATGCGGGAGGTGACGACGCGCTAGGTTATTCGATAATCCTTTTGATGATGACGCCCCTTATATCAATATGTGATTTGTCTTATCCAGAAGCTGAAATTAATCCAGAACCAGAACAAGGCTTGTCTATCTGTAATCACTAATGATGATATTTACAATTAAGAAAGATTCGATTTGAGTTTTTTAGTTAGACATGACATTAAGGTACATTATGAACTTGTATTTTTTTAGTCTAGTCTCTTGAGTACTTAGCGCACGTAACATAACTCTACTGAACTTTTGAAATGTATCTAGTTTTCTTTAATATGGTTAAGAAGAGTTTACATTTCTTTTTATTTGGTTTGATGGTGTTGAGAAATAATGATTTTAGACATGTTAAGAATTTCACTAGCATTAAGACATGGACGGTCCTGACATTTTGGAAGTTATATGTAATTTATAAGAACTAACAAATTTACAATTTTAAAGACTAATGTTTTATGAGAAAAAAAGACTAATGTTTTATTATAAATCCATGATCGACTATATTGAATATTGTATGTGTGTTTTCTAAATACAATATATGATAACCAATCAGAAGGTGAAAGAAATTGAGAAGTTATAATGATGTTTTAGGAACTGCAAAGTTTAAGGCTTAAACACATTGCTCAACGGGCATCTCTTTTTTAGAGAGATTATTTTCTTGTAGCTAATGCAAACACGAGAATAGCTAGCTTAGAAACTGAATGTTTAGCCCCTCTTTGCACATTAGCATATATCATTATCATCCATAAATAACTAAATTTCATTTTATCCGGTTCTGTCTCGTATAAGGAGAGTGAATAACACTAGCTTAAATTAATTCTTAGAATCTGAAAATTCATATTCCCTGTTTTAGACCTTTCCTCTCACACCCGCCTACCGGTATGGTTTACCTTATTATATACATTGACCAACTTCAGTGTTTGCAACTATTTTTGTGTTATCGACCTCTAAATACTATCGCAAAATCATTCTCAAGATCGTATATAATTATAAGTTTTACATGTTTTAGTTATCTTTTCGAAGACTAATATATATTCTAGAAAATACTAATGTGTCTAATCGCTACTATCCACCAAATGAGTTGCCACTAACAACTTTCAGAACTTTGATTGCCAGTGGCCAGGTCATATAAATCTGTAGCTTATTAATTTAGTAATGCATGTATGCATACTGAACATGCGGTTAAGGGACGCAAAACGTCGTTCCTTGTTGCTACTTGAATTAGTATATATGTTCATATTCAAAACTATAACCAACTTTTTCTTTTTTTTTCCGCTAGAATTTGTCTTTAACTTGAATGTTTATGTTAGACTAGTTCTTGAACATATAAATGTTTCACAGAGTAAATATATAAAATATGTTGATATTATAAACAAATGTTATGGAATATATAATCGAAAAAAGTTGTCATATTTGAATTATTCTCAAAGCTAACGCACCTCTGCCACGACCCACCAACAAAGTTTAGATATTCGATTTCACATGTGTGAAAACCGGTTTATCCGAACAATTTATTTTTCGTATCACCCTCCTCTCTAAGACATCAATTAGCATAACAAAATTTTACATCATAGTCAACCGATTGACTTCAATATATTAAGTATTATTTACAGTTTTTTTAACACTTAGAATATTCCAGTGCATTACGTTTTAAGACGGATAAAGCCAATGCATTACGTCTTTAAGACTGCATAAAGCATTATATAATTTATCTCTTTAAATAGTTCTGCGAAATGAATAAAAGAGCGACAGTCGATGAAAAAAATATAAAAATAAAGGAGCGACGATCTCTTGGATGAAAACGTGCATGTGGAATTTTTTTAAGCCTTTGCGGCGTAACAATCTCGAATATAATTTGTTAGCTTAAACTCATCTTTTTTTGAACTACAGCTTAAACTCATTTGAATCTTCTTTACTGATCTTAGTGGAACATCATATATGCATTTTCATATAAACACATACAAAGAAAACTATAGAATCATCAAAAGGGGTATATAATTTAATAAGTAGATAATGTTTATGTAGTGACAAACATGATGATGATTGAGATCACGACCAGGATAATTGTACAGTGCTTTTGAGCTGAAAACTTAAAATAATTAAAAACAGTTGACACACCATTTTCAACAAGAGTGAGAAAATTCATAAAATCAGATGAAAAGTCACGATCATATATTACATAATAAAAGATTTATTCGGTCGGCACTGGGCACTAACAAATAAGTTATCTCCTTATATAGATGGTGTCTTCAATTATAAAGCTAACTATTATTTTTTTTGTCTGATTACTCATCTAAACTAGATCAAGTCGAGCCGATTTTTCAAAAAATATCTTCATCTGTCCGGATCTGATCTATATGAGAAAAAAATTATCTTCTGCTTCTTACATCTTTGCTAATTCATCTGCTCGGCAATTCTGACTCCGAAAAACATGAGACAATCTCACATCTTTGAAATCATCTTGGTAACTTCTGGAATACTTCGATCTCTACCGTGAATACTGGTCAGTCCATCGAGTTTGTAGTCATATCCACTAAATCCGTACAGACTGTCTCGAACCGTACCAAAGTGATTATTTTGTCTCTCATACATGAATTCTGCCTAAGCTAACTATTATTTATTTCTGTGTTAGTATATTTATCTGAATAAAACAACAAGTTACTTTAAGGAATCAGAAAGAGATACTTAACTGCATATCAGATCATACTTCTACATAATAGCACTAGTTATTTTCTAATTTTTCTTTAATTTCAAATTAAAAAAAATGGCCGAGTAATGAAATAGCATTATAGGAGCATACCACATTAACTAATAACAGATTTCTAAATGAATAATCATAAAGTGTTAAAGATATTTTAATAGATCGATGATATATTGTTTTCTGATTATATTTTTTAACACAAACAAAACCTAATAACCTATTAAAGACGACTAAATCTCTTCTCTAATTTTTCATTCTTTCATTTTAAAAACATGATTACGCTATATTTCACTATTTGTAACATTTATTAAGTTTTCACGTGTGGAAGACAGATTTTATCAATATGGTCATTTTAGAACTGTATTTAGAGAATAAATGTCATTAGTTTACTAAACTACTTTATGTTATATTATGGTTTTGTGGATATTTTATTAAATAAATTATTTTTACTATTTGATCATCATATTTTCTACTATTCTATTGTGTGTTTTAGATTTGACCTAGACCTGCAGTCATGATAATAAATCCAGCAATCCAATCAATAATTCAGTTTGGATTTAGGGCATGATTGTTTTTTTTGTTATCATCCACAAACGCAGTTTTTGTGGTTGGTAGCGGTTGCTAGTATTTTGCAACAGTCATTCAAATAGTTCTAAACTGTTTCAAACCATTCTAAACTTCTAAAATTTAAAAGTTGATTTCCGCTAACGTTTGCGGTTACGGAGATAATTTTTTTAAATAAAATATAAATACAAAAATTTTAAAATCGATAAAAAATAAATTTGGAATTATGAAAATACTAAAATATATCTATTATATTTTAAATAATATTATAAAATTTTTAAATAATATTATTTCTGTGATTTTAAAAAAAAATAAAACTATAATTTTCTAAACATAGTTTTTATATTAATTATAATATTATGTTTTTTGATATTTTTATAATTATATAAAATGTAATTATTAGTAATTTACTATTTAACCGCTATTGCATCTAATAGTTAACCAGTTATAAGTATCTAACTGCAGTATCAGTCGTACAAATTTTTTACAGCTCCTAAAAACTGCAACTACCCCCAACCGCAAACTTCCGACCGCAATCGTAACCGTTGCGTTTGAACCAGTTAGGTTCTTAATGTAAAGATTTAATAATATAAATCTCTTTAAACTTGGAATTTAAAAAAAAAACTTTAAATGGTTTATTTGTTTCCCAAAATCTGTTGATTTTCTGAAGTTAATAAGTCGTAGACGAATATTGAACAATGTTTTTCTATGTCTAAAGATGGATTAAAACGTGTTGTAGTAAGTAGAAAGTATTTAATGCGTAGAAGTAAAGCTTTAGATACCCTCTCTAAACTCCTGAAAAAGGGAATAAAAACTTCTAGAAACTCTCTAAATTTCATTTGTTATCACTTATCAGCCAGTACTCATATATTCGTTAGAGACTCCTCAATTTAGATCGTTTGAAACCACTCCATTTACTCTAAACTTTGTCTATTTACTCTCGTCTTTGGCTTAGTTTTATATTTATTCTAACTTCTTTTTTTGATAATTAGAAATATTCGATGGGGCAAAACTCAACCGACTAATCTCCTAAAAGCATGTCTATTAAAGCCTGACAAATCCAGTTACCCACAATAAGAATTAGATACTCATATCATATGATTACACAAACAGATAAATCTCAATTCAGTGAATTTTGAACCCGAGATACTTAGCACATTTTTGTACATTCGACCAAGCTTGTGTGGTTACTTATTCTAACTTAAGCGTCTATATAATATATAAGAGAACAACCTCCTAATTATGCCATGATTACCACTATTATTTGTTTTAGGTCTGATCACTCTATTAAATTTCAAACCTATTCATAAACTATAAATTAGTACTACACGTTAGCATTAAGTAAATTACTTTCAAATACCATATAAATAATGACTAAATTAGTAGCATGAAGATGTACAAATATCATAAAAATCATAAATATCCTATCATCCTTATAGAGCGCACACATCTTTGTTTTGCGCAATAGTACCCAAGAAAACATTAGTCTCAATAGAAAACGAAAAAAAAATAGAAGGAAAACATGCAAAAATATAGACTTATCTTCTGCTAAAACAATAATATTTTTTTGGGTAAAGGCATATATGGATTTTTGTTGTTGTCATTATTAATAAAAAAATATATGTACGGGTCTTCTAAGAGCAAGCATATCGAAATCAAATTTAGCAAGTGGGTCCTTTTAATCTTTACTCACTGAAAAAACTTAGTGAAATATTTGTCCCATATCTCCCCTATACCCACTACCAGACCCCCAAAACAATTGTTGCATATAAATAAGGGAGTGATCAAGAAATGTAGACAAGTGCCCATTAAATTCTGCCTCTCACTTTCCTTCATTAACTCATTCCCCAAAACAACACATTTTTATCAAATTTCAAACATTTTTCTTAAACATTATTCCTTTTCACCACCCAAGACCTCCAAATTCGAAAAACAGTGGTTAATGTGCCATTGGTGTGTTTTGGCATACAGCTCTTCTTACAAGAAAGATCACCAATGATAGGTTTAGAGAGTACGTCCAAGAGCTCTGCCACTAACTCAGTTAGTCAAGAGAGCAAGAGAGAGACCAAACCGGTTAGAGATTCTGGTAAGCATCCGGTTTACAGGGGTGTCCGAAAGAGGAGCTGGGGAAAATGGGTGTCAGAGATTAGAGAGCCGAGGAAGAAATCTCGTATATGGCTCGGAACGTTTCCTTCTCCGGAGATGGCGGCGCGTGCACACGACGTAGCTGCTTTGAGCATCAAAGGAACCTCCGCGACACTCAACTTTCCTGACCTCGTGGGCTCTTTCCCAAGGCCAAGCTCTCTCAGCCCTCGAGACATCCAAGTCGCAGCTCTCAAAGCTGCACACATGGAGATCATCGTAACTACCTCACAGTCTTCTACTTCTTCGTCTCTAACGTCTTCTTCTTCGCTAGAGTCTCTTGTGTCTTCCTCTGGGACTGGCTCGGAGGAGCTAGAGGAGATTGTTCAGCTGCCGATTTTAGGGTCGAACTATGACGGTACGACTCAGCTAAGTAACGAGTTCATTTTCTTTGACTCGGCAGACTTTTGGGTTTATCCACCACATCAGTTGTCAGAAGGTGATTATGAGATGATTCCTGGGTCATTATCACTGGATTGGGATCTTCCAGGAATGTTTAATTATTGAGTTATAATCATATAAAAAATACTAAATATATCGCTACGAGTAATGATGTTTTTAACTATGGTTTAGTGAACCCTTTTTTTGTGGTGGGTTGTTGGGTTAGGGATTAGGGTTATTTGTCTCTGGTCATCTTTTCTCAATGCGTGTTTGGTGTGTGTGTGTGTGTGTGTGAGCTCCGTATATCAATACTTGTACATGATTCTCGCTTTTATGTTTCTCAAGTCTGTGTGAAAATTTTGAAAAATAAATAATAATGAACTAGTAGCCAATGGAAGGCCACGTTCCATTCTACGTTGAATGTAAACGTTGATTTGAGATTACCAACATTCCTTTTCTATAGTGCAAATCAATACTTTTTCCGGTTAAACAAAAAATATCATGACCAACCGTTGTTATTGCCTTTTCTCCACTATCATTACTTGTTGGATACAAATGTTGATATATACTATTAAGATAACCAACACTTGAATGGTTTTTTCTTTTGTCTTGGAGTCTTATTGTATTAATCAATGTGACTTTAACTCAATGCATTTCCTTTTACGACCCGATACAAAAGAATCTCTTCTTCTGTCTTTCGAGCACTAAGTGTAATATTGTAATACAAGTAGCTAGCTTGATTGGAATATATGTGTAAAAACAACTGTAATGAATGGTTCGAAATGGATTCCATTTTCTTTTGCTTCTTTTTCGTCACCACCTACGTCTTTTTCGGTTTGTTGTTGAAAAAGGGCTATAGACTTTAATGATTACAGTGTAATTAGAGTCCGTCACTGTCCATTAATTTTCTTGAGTAGACATAATTCGAAAGAAAAATCTACTGAAATGACTTCCCAATAACTAAGATTAACGTGACTAATTATTGCAATATGTTCATGCTCCATAAACCTAAATCTTGTAAATTGTTTTTTGGAATTTTTATAAAATGATGGTATGTTTAGAACTATATCTTGTTTACAGCCATGCATTAATTGCTTAATGATTTGTTATAGTGTTATTCTGTCGCACCCGAGTTAAATTCCGCATATTATTGAAAAAACATTTGTTAAAATATAACTTTTGTAAGTATTTTGATTTCCAAAAAAGTATTTTGATTTTCTTACAAAGTAGTAGTATGTTTGAAACTATGCCATTTTCTCATCTCGTAGTCATGCAAACACTACACAAAACAAATTATGAACAATGAAAGCTATAATGTAATTGAGTAATAACCTTTGAAAAAACAGAATTAACTTTTTGGACAAACTTTTAATTTTAAACTAATTAACCTTTTTATTGCTTGCCATTTCGAGGATTCTCTCAATAATTGTCCTTGCGAAAGATATTGGATAGTGGAGGCCGATATAGTAAGGGAAGTATATACTATTGTGCAAAACCTTTATTTAATATGTTTAGTCCCGACAATACAATATTTAATTGCTAGCTTTGCCAAAGAAGTTATCAAAAGCTGACATTTTGATTGTTGGGAGATTTTGTAATCAACATCCAGGTAACAATAATTAATGAAAAGAATAACTAGCTTTAGAATAATGCAGCCTTCGAGCCGTTTATTTTTATTGTTTTTTGACTAGTCGTTTATTTGTATTGTTGCTTTAGTTTTTTTTTTAATATTAAGTATATAGTCGATGTTATAAGAAACTTAATACTATGATTTATCAGGCATTCCAGCCATCTTTTAATAATTTTCTCCGTTTTTTTTTGACTAAAAATAAATTTCTCCGTTGATATGATCTCTTGTATAATTTTATATAAATCGTTCAATACTAATATCATATTGAACTAAAAATTGGTATTAGAGGAATCTCCTTGACTCATATTCGAATGTGCAGTATCTTAGGTATTCTTAAAAGCTTTGCCGTCATATATCATCAGGTTTTGCATCTTTAAAATAGCCATCGGAAAGATGGTGATCCCACTTAGCAGGTTTCTAGTCCGTTATGCATTCTAATATCTCTTACAATTATCTAAATTTAAGAAATACTATAACGAGGAGTAGAAATTGTCAATGACTGTTTGGAAAATAAAGTTGTTCAATGTACTCAACAATAACAAGAAACAATTCATGCATCTTTTTTTTTGTGAACCTTGAATAATTCATGGATATATTATTGCAGAAACTAAACTAAAAACTATTACATTTAATAAGAATATTTTAAATTCAAAATGACATTGCAACGGTGGTTGAATGATATGATGGCACAGTAGCATCATTATTATAGAATATACACACATGCAATATATTATTATGTTATTTTCGTGATGAATCTGTGAAAAACAAAATTGATCAATTTAGGATTCCTTCCATTGTATTAACACATCGTTGATTAATTTTTTTTATATCTGTTTGCTAAAAAAATTATTTATACATCCCTCGGAAATATGAATTACTTAATTCTCTGTATTTGATTTTTATGCATGCTCCTATATATTTATACATCATTATACACATTTTCAACAATAATACATCATTATGTTTATAGCGTTCTGAAACAACTAAAAGCATCTCTAACTTTGACAAATCTTCCTTGCTCTTTGGCAAAAATATACCTGGGACAGTGAAGGAAGCTATCAAAAGCAAAACAAGAATTACAAACGAAGGAGGAATGGGGACATATCTTGGTATTCCTGAAGATATTAGTGGATCAAAAAGGAAATTATTTGCGTTCTTGAAGGAAAAATTACAGAACCGTGTAAATGGATGGACATGACGTTGGCTAACAAAAGGAGGAAAGGAGGTACTCATAAAGTCGATCCTACTAGCCCTACCAACTTATGTAATGTCGACCCTTCTATTACCATTAGAGACCTGTGAAAACTTAGCTAGTGCCATTGCACAGTTTTGGTGGAGCTCGAACTTTCCCAAAAGAAGTATACGTTAGGTCAAATGGGATAAGCTCTGCAAAACACGAGAAGAGGGAGGAATCGGATTCAGGATGATACATGAATTCAATCTGGCCTTACTGGGTAAACAGTTATGGCGCTTATTACAAAATCCGAATTCTCTAGTAGCTAGAGTCCTCAGAGGAAAGTACTTCAAATATAGCACGCCCTTGCGGCTAAATACAATAGATAGACCCTCATATGGATGGACAAGCATTATGGCAGCAAAACCACTAATTTTGCTGGGAATCAGACAGAAAGCCCACTCAGATAATGAGATTCGGATTTGGGAAGATCAATGGATACCAACCATACCAGCGAAATCAGCTAGACCAATAGCACCAGTGGTCCATCCAATGATGTCAGCTCGAGACCTTATGTCAGGGGAACCAAAAACATGGGACTTGGAAAGGCTAGAAAACTATGTACACCAAGATGATATCCCTATGATACAATCCTTGGCCATAAGCCAAAGTTATCAACGGGACAAATACTGCTGGAGCTACACGAAAAGTGGTATGTATACTGTTAAATCAGGATACTGGGTAACAAGAAATATTCTAAACACAGTGGAGGACCAAGGGGAGCCGAGCATTAAATCGCTCCAAGCATTTGTTTGGAAAACACATGCCCCACCAAAACTAAAACACTTCGTGTGGCAAGCGGTATCTGGACAACTAGCAGTAACAAGCAACTTAGTCCATCGTCATATGCGTTGTGACAACCATTGCCCGAGATGTGGAGCAGAAGATGAGACTATAAACCATGCACTATTTGAATGCCCCCCAGCGCTCCAGACATGGGCACATGCAAGAACTCCAACCCCACCATCGAGGTTTCCCACCACAAGTCATTTCACGAATATAGACTATCTCTTTTGGAGGAAAAATGATATAGAAGATCCAGGGCTGGATAGAGATCCATATCCCTGGATCATGTGGTATATATGGAAAGGACGGAATGATATGCTATTCCGAGGAATAGGAAGAGACCCGATGGAAACTGTCCGACATGCTGAATCAGAATGCTATGCGTGATTTGAGGCAAACACCAAACAAGAGGAACGTATGACTACAGCGCCTCCAACACAGCAAGCAATTTCTGAGAGGTGCCTGATAGATGGCTCATGAAAACACGACACACTCTTTAGTGGTTGTGGATGGACATGGATAACTGCAGAAGGAACAATACAACTATTGGGAGCAAGAAACCAAAGACGGAGAATCTCACCACTTCACTCGGAGCTTGAAGCCCTTATATGGACGATGGAATGCATGCTTCAACTATCCACGTGCCAAACATTTGGCACTGATTGCCAGGATCTAGTCTCAATGATTCAAGACCCAGGAGCATGGCCCAACTTCTCCACTGAACTGGATGAGCTGCAGAAGCTGAAGAGCAATTTTTCCAATTTCTCAATTGTTTTTATTCCTCGTTCTGAAAATGTATCTTCCGATTCACTAGCTAAGATAGCAAGTTCCTTCTATAGGGAATTGTACTTCATTGGTTGTTCTATTCCGGTCTGGTTTCCCAGATCACCTCAAGCTTGAGTAATAGATCAGCAGTTTGATGTCAAAAAAAAAAAAAGCATCTCTAATGTATTATTCTATTTTTTACTTCAAAATGGTGTGATTCCAAAATAGAGATGGGTTTCACTCAATGTGTTATTCTATTTTTTACTCCAAAAATAAATATTTACAAATGATTCCTTTTTATTTGGTTAATAATTGCTAGTAGTACCTTAACTTATAAAAAAATAAGAACTAACCCAATTATTTTTATGTTTACAAAATTTTCATAAAAATATATTTTATTTAAACTAAATATTTATTATTACTAGAATTGGATATTATGTTCCAACTTCAATTGGTGCAAGTTTTGTCATATAAAGTTTTTTATAAATAAAATAAAAATAAAAATATTTAAAATTGAAATGACCATTTCATAAATAAGAAAAAGTTTGACTCCAAAATGGAATAAGAAGTAAGATTACTCTATAAATGGAGTAATCCTAGCTATCACTCCATTTTGGAGTTAGATATGAAGTGAGATTGGAAAAGATTTGCTTTTGAAATAGAATTTAGTGTTAAAAATGAAGTAGAGTCGGAGATGCTACGATAGAAAACCAACGGCTTCTTATGACACTTTTAACATGATAAAACGGTCTCAAAAAGTCAAAAGCCAAAATTATAGTCTTTTGACAAAAAAAGTTAACTGGGTGAGTAAAACTAATAAGTGGAGCCGCTAAACTCGTCACTAAGCTCGTCTGTCTGAGTGAACTTAGTACAAAACTTAAAAGTAATTGCGACTTATTTTCTAATGTTTTGTGATTCGTCATGTTTACGTGCTTACGTCGACATCATTATTCATCTCACACTTGTAGTGATAGAAAGAAGACATAAAAAATAAAGAACCATCACCTGGAATAATACCATTTCATTAACACATACGAAATTTACAATGAGAGAACAGGCAAAAGTCAGTTCACTAGGAGATATACAAGTTATACATCTTCCCCACTTGTACAAATGATATACGTTTCCTCCTTTTGTTCCATTCATAGCATATTACAACTCTCGACGTGATGTGATGTGGGCATATGAGACATCAAACGTACAAAAAATCTTGTATCTTTTTTTTTAAACATTTATTCATCTTTCATTCTTCTCCCATCCCCAAAAGGAGACATTGTTTCGAAAAGCTAATACAAGTTAATACAAAAAGTCTTGTCAAGAACAAAGAACAAGAGGAGCGAATCTTTCTTTTGATTTTCTCCAATAACAAAAAGGCGAAGATGGATAGTGCGTAGAGGGCTAACTTTGAGATTTATTGAACTTGAAACAAGTAGTAAATAATCATCTATACATATTTATCATTAAATTTATGAGGATTCGAGGCTAGTGTTTCGCCACGACTATGTGTCAATTGATCAAAAAAATTCTTTTTTCTTGTATTCATGAAAAAAAAAACTGAGGAATTGTTACACAAATCGGATTATCGACTCTTATAGTATATTGTTAATTATGAAATTGATCCTTCGAAAATGTCTTGCTCTCGTGTCGAACAGGCTCGGGGTGTGTCTCCCTTTTGATCAACATATATCATAGCGCTATCAATCTTATCCTTATTATATGTTGGGCTTGCTATTGGGCCTGTATCATTTAAACGTCGGTTAGAAATTTAAAAAAAAAAACTAAATCGATCGATCCAAACCGTTGATAACTCCTTTTCATCTCAGCCGTTAGATTCGGTCTCAAGTTTATCAAAATTCAATATTTTTTTTTCAAAATCTCCAAAGAAGAAGACGAACACAGAGGAAGAGGAAGAAGAAGAAGAACTCCTCAGCTGAAAGCAGCATCGAAATCTCTTGTCTCTCCATTGAATTATCACTATGGAGAACTCCGATCAGGACTTGGCCTCTCACCGAAACGAATTGGCGCGTCGATTGGACTTCTCCGTCTCGGCGACGGCGGCGGCGGAGATGGATTCATCTCAGGGAAACGAGAAGACGCAGCATTCTGTTCTCGATTGGAATCCGGATCAGAGAGAAGAAGACTTGCCTCCTCCTCCTCCGCCGGTTAGATCTTCAGCGACGGAGCTCAGAACGCCGCCGCAGAAAGCTCCGCCGCTTAATGGGTTTGATCATAATCTGGCGAAGTATCGAGTGAGGTATAAAAGTTTTCAACTTTGATTCAAAATCGGGAGAATTGTATGTTGGAGTTAGTTAGGGTTTTTTTTTTATTGTGTATGCAGCAAGCAAGAGCCTTTGACGCCACGAGGGAACAGGGAAGCTGAATCCAAGGACGTTACTACTACTCCAAGTAAACAGAAGCATTGCAACTGTAAAGCTTCTAAATGCTTGAAGCTGTAAGTGTGCATTTTTATGTACATCTTTTAAAAGACTTGTAATTTGTTGTGGTGATTGAATGTAAATCTGTACATTTAGGTATTGTGAATGCTTTGCGTCGGGTTCGTATTGTAATGGTTGCAACTGTTTGGATTGTCACAACAATTTGGAGAATGAGGCAGCAAGACAAGAAGCCATCACGGGGACGTTGGAGCGTAATCCTGATGCCTTCAAGCCCAAGATTGCTGGTAGTCCTCTTGGAACCAAAGATTTGCAGGTGTGTGTGATCTTGTGAACTTTATACTTGACTACAATTAGTTAAGGTGATGGACTGCAAAACAAGTAATTGATTATGCATTTGAAAGGATATGGATTTTGAAATTAATGTTTTTTTTTTATGTGTTCTGTCTCTGAGAAGTCGTTTCTTAGTTACAGATGTTGTTATTAACTAGTACACTATTGAAGATGCGGTTTTGATATATTCATTTGATGTAAAAATTATAGGAAGATGTGCGGCGGCAACTACTGATTCTGGGAAAGCATAGCAAAGGATGCAACTGCAAGAAATCAGGATGCCTCAAGAAGTACTGCGAGTGTTACCAGGCGGGTGTCCTATGCTCAGAGAATTGTAGATGTCAAGATTGCAAGAACTTTGAAGGTAGCCAAGAGAGACACACCCTTCTTCATGGACCAGAAACCTACACACCACAACAACAACATACGACCAACGCAGCTCTCAACCGAGCCTTCGCCGCGTCTGGTTATCTGAACCCTCTTGAATCAAGAAAGAGAAAGAACAAGGAAGCTTCACATCCTGTAGCAGCTAGAGGCTCATCTGCGAGTCCACACCTTATAAGGAATGGTGACACTTCTCTTTTTACAGTTCCTAACTACAGAGCAGTATCTGGATCTACCACATGTACTTACAGGTTGGTGATATCAACTCCTTCAAAACTACTGTGATACCATCTTGAAGATTTATCTGACAGTCTACTTCTAATAGGTCTTCTCTGTCGAATACTATCCAGCCGCGTCATGTGAAAGACCTATGTGCGCTTCTGGTGAAAAGATCGGTGGATATAGCAAATAAAAGGAGGAAGAGTGAGAAAGACACTTCACTTGGTCCAGTCCTGAGAGATGGTAATGAAACCAATGACTCTCCAGATTGTGTCCTTGACTCTACTAGTGTGGACGAGAAGCCTATGTCTCCAGCAACGCGTGCACTGATGTGTGATGATGAACATGTGATCATATCAGAGAAAGAGACATCTGCCGCTCGAGTGAAAACAAGCCAAGAGAAAGAAGACGCAGACACAAGCTCGGAGAGTTACTCAGAGCAAGAAAGACTGATCTTGTCGAGCTTCAGGGACTATCTCATTCAGTTCTCAAACCGTGGGAATATAAAAGGTAAGCTGAATTTTTACTTGATAGACTGTATCTTTGTTCAGAAACTTAGAGCTAGGAGATGTGCTAATTTTAAAACATTGATATTAAGCAGGAATGAATATCAATACCAAGACGGATCCGAGTAGAAAGGAACCACCAGAAGATGAAGAGCAAAGGCATAGAAACTCAGGTTTAGGGTAATGCTTTAGCATCTAACTTTTTTGTAACATATAATCATGTTACATTGTTTTAAATGTATCAATAGGATGTTCAGATTAGTTTAACGATTTTCTTTGCTAGCCATTTGATCTTTCAAGAAGTTTTTGTACAAAGTATTCATAGGCAACAATTATTTATCAACAGTATATTCGAATACAAAGAAACAATAATTAAGATTTTTTGTCTTTGTTTTGTAAAGAATCAAGAATTTGAAAGTGTGAAGGTTGGTGTGTCAATCATTATGTAGCAGCCGATGATTATTGATTAATTATAGCAGACCGCGTTAAATACACGGACCTTTCAGTCTTTCACATAGCCAGCAAGGAACGCATAAACATTTAACTTATGGAATGTTGGTGAATCCTTTTTTAATGTTCGTTATGATAAGTGGCTGTATACTTTTAGCATACTTGTGGAGGTTTCTGCCTTTTAACCTTTACCACATGTTACTATACTAGTCACAGACTAGCTCACAACAATAAGTTGATTTGTCTTTTCAACTAATAGAGTAATTTTCAAAAAAAAAAACTAATAAAGTAGTGTAACAAAAGGAAATATACACTTAATCATCTCTTTTTCTTATCATCGTTCTTTTAAAAAATCAAAAATGTGACAATGCTAATATGGACAAAAATGTGACGATAAAAATTAAGTGGGTTTATTAAACAAAACAAAACGAAGTTAAAAGTTCACTAACACACGTCATTAAGAGATAACCACAACCATTATCAAGAAGCAGGTGGCAGTGAGTGGCACCGATGACAGATGCATGACGTTGACATAAAAAAACATCGTATCAAAACACAATACGGAAACTGTTTCTCACCGTTCACCAGAGCGATGGAAACTCCGAGTAACGAAGCCGTCGACTTTAGATCAGAGTTTCTCCGTATTCTTCGTAGTCGACGATCACCAGAAGGTTACTTTCTTGATAATCTTATCAATTTATTTTCTGCTATTCAATCAAAAACATTTTCTACTTGATCACGTCTCTTTGTTTTAGCCATAATAACATGATTCTGATACATGCAAGGTTCATTTGCAATTTCATATTCACTGATTATCTTCCTTAACTGTTAGATTAACCTGAATAAAATCTGGATACAGTTTACTTTTAATATGGGTTTGCATGTTTAATGCTTGGGAACATTTTCAGTTCCATTAGTAGCTGAATGTTCAAAGCCAGTGGAAGATCCTATGTTTCAAAATGATGTTCCATCTACTGAAGTGAGTTACTGCCTCCTTTTTTCTATAGATATTTATATTAATTCTCATTTTTTCTAAGTTGATCTGTTTCTTTTTGTTTCATTACCAAACCAGGCACTAGAGTCTTGTCCAAAGGAAGACATTAATGACTTGAAAGAGATGCTGAAAGAAGAAAACCTTCATTTGCACACTGAGGTAATTTCTTATTACACTTCTCTTTTGTGATCATGTTACAAGACTTAAAAGTGTTGTTTATGTAATGGAATAAGGCTACAGAGCAAGGGAGATTGCCTTTGCTTATCTTAAGCTTGAAGGAGAAGAAGAGTGATGAGAGAAGACCAGCGATTGTGTTTATGCATGGCACAAACACAAACAAAGAGTGGTTAAGGCCTTGGCTTGAAGTAAGAAAGAAACATCTTACCTTTTACTTGTCATTTCTCCTAAAATCAACATGGTCTTGTGTTGAGTACAACTTGTTTGCTTTTCTTCTCAAGGCATATGCTTCGCGAGGATATGTAGCCATTGGTTTAGACTCTCGCTACCATGGAGAAAGAGCTGGCAGCAAAACTGCATATCGAGATGTAAACTCATTAACTATTTGATCTTTGTTTACTCTTTTGAGTTCTGAACTTCTGAGAGATAGTGATTTTGGTGTAAGTTTCAATGCAGGCTCTTATTTCATCTTGGAAAAATGGAGACACGATGCCTTTTATCTTTGATACTGTAAAAACACAGCCTCTATTCAACTCCATTTTCTTCTCGTTTCACTTAAGATTGTAAGTCTTTTTAATCACATATTCTTTTTCAGGTGTGGGATTTGATCAAACTAGCTGAATATTTAACTCAGAGAGAAGATATAGACCCAAAAAGGATAGGAATCACCGGTATCTCACTAGGAGGTTCAGTCAACGAACAAACTGAGTTCTAGGATGTGTAGCTTTGTTAATATATACATAACTTTTTTTAATGTCAAAGCAAATACAGGGATGCATGCTTGGTTTGCTGCTGCAGCTGACACTCGCTATTCCGTGACTGTACCTTTAATTGGTGTTCAGGTAAAACATAACAACTACAAAACTGACTTGTATGAGGATTTATCCTTGTTTTAGAAGACTATTCAAGTTTATAATGTGGTGTATGCTGAGCAGGGTTTTAGATGGGCAATAGATAATGATGAATGGGAAGCAAGAGTCAACAGTATAAAGCCTTTATTTGAAGGTCAAAGTTTTAGAATAACTAACATACAAAATATGAATCAAGATTCTAATTCATTTGCTTTAATGGTTACAGAAGCAAGGATTGATATGGGAAAGAGCCAAATCGACAAAGAAGTGGTGGAGAAGGTAAGAAAGCATGACATTAGTGACTATGAGCTGACTCGAGATATTTGGTTTGTAATTTGTATTTATTGACTCAACAGGTGTGGAACAGAATAGCTCCTGGCCTAGCCTCTCAGTTTGATTCGCCTTACTCATTATCAGTGACTGCTCCACGGCCTCTTTACATCATCAACGGTGAGCACAATCTTAAGCTGTGCATGCACAAAGAAAAAAAACTACTTACAGGCTTTGTTGTATTTCATTTTGCAGGTGCTAAGGACCCTCGCTGTCCTCTTGGTGGACTAGTTATTCCTTTAGAAAGAACTCAAAAGGCTTATGAGGAAACTGCTTCTCCTGGAAACTTCGAGGTACATCATCGCTGATCTGATCATATAGTTCTAATGCAAACAGATACAATGATCTGAAAAGGCTTTTGGTGTCTGTTTGGTTGGAAAGAACAGTTTGTAGCAGAAGATGGAGTCGGACACGAAGTGACAAGCTTTATGATCAAAGAGTCATCAGATTGGTTTGACAAGTTCCTTAAACAAGGAAACATGACTTCTTGTTAAAACTGTGGCACATGACCATATGTAACAACAATGCAATTGTAACCTTAAATGTGAATCTTTTAATAATGCAAGCAAAGAAAAGCAAGAGAGGATCATCCTTTCTTAGGCATAGCAGCGAGGCGTGTGTACATGCGTGCCATTGAATTGAACCCTCTCACATCTCCAGATCTCAGAAGGTTTCCTTTACCAGCACCAACCCTCAAAAGATCAAATCAGATTCGAAGTTATAAAAGCACTCTGCATAGTACAAGAACACTAAGTAAAAGCTTGTTGTACCTGAGTCGCAGTTAAGAGGACTGTCCACCTCAAGATGTGCCATCAATGCTATGATCGCTCTACACACAGACTGAAACCGTCCATGCGGGACTCCACGCGTTCTTCAATAAGTCAAGACATATCTCCCCTGTTTACAAACAGAAACGTGACATTACAATTTTGTTCTAAGTTATCTAGTAATTAAGATTTAGATGTGGTCTCACTGGATTGGTGTGTAACTTGCTTCAGTTACTCCTTTACTGTTCTGGTTAGGGATTAATATGCTCTTGTTATATATTACTCAATTAAGATTCATATAAGTGTAAGCTTTAAGCTTCTGTTCTAGTTATATATTCCTTCTGTTTGAAAAAGATATATATTTATTTTAGAGTTTCACATATTAAAAAAATATTTTAAATTTTGATTGTAAATACATTATTTTTATGATTAACTATTTCTTGCAACTTTTAATCAGTTAAAATCAATAAACATCATTAATTTCTTTAAATTTTATAATTTAAGTGTATAATTTACCATTGTTACTTAAAAATGCATTGAAAATATATCTTTTGAAACATTTTTTTCTAAAACATGAATCAACAGAATGAGTAGTAATTATGATTTAGAAGTTGTCGCATTGGATTGGTCTGTGATTTGTTTCAGTTAGTCACAGTTAGAGATTCTTGTGAAATTAAGATGAGTTTTTTTGATGAATGTAAAATTTATTTAGTCAAAACTGTAATTACGTAATTTGTGCGTCTGTTTTTGATTACATTACCACGATATCATGGTGAGTTGCCGCCACTGTTGCAGACTGAGTCGCTGCCACTGTGCCTGAGTGACTCGCCGCCACTGTGGCAGAATCAGTCACTGCCACGTGCCTAAAACGACGACGGAGCCAAAAACAACAAACTCGTTTTCGACAAAAGATTCAGAGGCTGCAGATCCAATTGTAAAAACTTGAAAAGTTAACATAAAAGTTTCGTGAAATAGACATAAATTGAAAAATCCACACAAATTACATATAAAATTAATATAAGACCTCATTGTTTATACCTCGGTGGTGAATCAATAACATCAGAAAACTTAGTGGGGGATTTCTCAACTTCAAGATTGTCCTCATCTTTCTCTGTTGCAAGATGGCATTACGTTAAAAACTTAATTAGTATCATTCACAATGAAGTTAACAAAGTTAATTCAAATTGCCAATTTCATATCTGGCGGAAATGAGGAGACATAGAACTTACTGGCAAGCTAATAAGAGAATAACATTTCAATTTTAGGATAAGTTGAATCAAACACAAAAATTAAAGATAACATTTCAATTATAGGATAAGTTCAATCAACAACAAAAATTAAATTATATACCTTCACATCTTGGTGTGGTATCAGAAGGTACAAGAGAACGAGTTGAAGCTTAAGTTCCATCAGTTGAAGCCATAACCTAACAATCATTTTGGATTATGTTAGGAAAATCAACTATGGCTTGTTTAACTATCAGTTTAACCTATATCATTGCAATCAACAAATGAAGATATATTTAACAAAATAACACACACAGTCAAGGCTTGCTGAAGTATCAGATTAACGATTCAAACCTATATCATTGTCATCAACAAATCGAGATCTATTTATCTAAATAACCAACATAAACAAAGCTTGGTTTGGGTTGGATTCAGTTTAATTACGGGTTCGGTTTGGATTTGGTTCAAGCTTTATTTGGGTTTACGAAAACCGTAGCCAAAGTCAATCCACATTAGTTTGGTTTGGTTTGGTTTTTACTTCGATTTGGTTTGTGTTCGGTTCATTTATATTTTGGTTTGGTTTGGTTTTAATTTGGTTTCGTTTGTATTTATTCAATTTAATCGAGTTGAATTTTTTTTAATTTAATTTTATCTAGCTTAGTTACAAAAATATAATTTATAAAAACATAAACAAATAATCATTTGAAACTACATAATTATTTTCATGTTAAAATGTAAAGCTAAATGTCATAATAAACATGTAAAAGATTTAATCCAATCATTTAAATTATTATCTTTAAACCTAAAATAAATATCATATGCAATTTTTCAGTTTTGATGGTGATGTATAAGATTCATATTCTTTTATTTCTACCTTTAGTTGTGTTTATTCTATTTATTTAAAAAAATATATATTTTTTGTTTAGTTTTTAGGTTAACTGATTAAATAAACTTCAGTTTTTTGGTTTAATTCAAACCGAACCATTCGGATTGATAAAATCTTGAACCAAATGGTTCAGACATATATAGTTTTCTTTGGTTTGGTTCGATTTGAGTTCAGTTGGTTTGATTTGTTCGGTTTGTTTTTTTTCCCACCTCTACAGATCCGGAAGATGATGCGGATTGTGAAATCGCCTGCGAATCGGAAAGACCGACTGGTTCTGGTACCAGACGATCGTCTGTTGAAGGGGACAACAGACAGAGGCGGACCCAGTAAGACAAATGGGGTGTCACATGACACACCTTAAATATAATAAATATTAAAATGTAGGTGAAAACAATGAAGATTTTCCAGCAAATTTGGTTTATATTGCACTCTGACACCCCTCCAAACTTGGGTTCGACCCTTGCTGACACCAGGCATTTTAACCTCCGAAACAAGGCGGAGAGCAGGATCACCGGACCACCTCCGCAGGCAGCGTTACAGTAAGCCAGAACTGTGCAAGAAAAATTGACTACGACTACTCAGCTATTTAAAACCCTGAAAGACCTATTTAGCTACATTTACGAGAGAGCAGTTCGTAGCAGAAGATGGAGTTGGACACGAAGTGGTGACGAGCTTTATGATCAAAGAGTCATCAGATTGGTTTGACAAGTTCCTTAAACAAGGAAACATGAATTCTTGTTAAAACTCAACATGTAACAAAAATACAATTGTAATCCAATACACTTATGTGAATCTTTTAATAATGTAAGCAAAGAAAAGCAAGAGAGGATCATCCTTTCTTAGGCATAGCAGCGAGGCGTGTGTACATGCGTGCCATTGAATTGAACCCTCTCACATCTCCAGATCTCAGAAGGTTTCCTTTTATTACCAGCAAGATCAAATCAGATTCGAAGTTATAAAAGCACTATGCATAGTACACAAACACTAAGTATAGAGCCTGTACTACCTGAGTCACAGTTAAGAGGACTGTCCGCCTCAGGATGAGCCATCAACGCTATAATCGCTCTACACACAGACTGAAGCGTCCACGCAGGACTCCAAGCGTTCTTCAATATGTCAAGACATATCTCCCCTGTCTAGACAACACACAAAAACCGAACATTACAAAACACTATTTTGAGATTCATTCATATGAGTTTTCATTGTACCTTGAAATGAACATTGGGATGGAATATTTTAGTCAAGAACCGAACTTGAGGAGGCTGTAAAGGATAAGGTTCAGGAACAGCAAACGCAAGCTGAAACACCCCACCTTCATAAGGAGTCTCCGATGGCCCCTAAAAAGAAAGACCAAAGCTTTCAATCTTAGTTTCACCTTAAAAACGAAAGCTTTAGTAGTGATAATTGATACCTTAATAAGTGCAGTCCATTTGAATATGTTGGTCTCATCACACACCAGCTGAATATCAGGATCGGCTCCTTTCTCTCGTTGGACCTCTTTGTACTCCTTGAACAGTCTCGCTCGTGATTGCTAATAAGTAATAACATTTAAAGCCCCAATCTTTTTCATTACAAGACAATGGTCTCGACATTAACATGGTTTGGTAATATATAATAAGCAACAGAAAGAGATGAAACCTGCATCTCTGATTGATACTACTCTGCTACACAAAACCGCCAACTACAAAATCAGATTGATCCATAAAACATCGTAAAGATCAGATTTTTTTCAGCAAGATCCATGAAACTAGAGATTCTACTTCACTGTAAATCACGCTCCGGAAAATGATTTCGATTCTAATCTTAGGTGAAGTATTATCTACAAGGACGGATAGGCTTGAGGCTAATCAATCTCTCTACTCTGAGATCAAATGGAATTAGAAATGAATGAAGCTTTACCTGGAAGTATGAGACCGAGAGAGAGAGGAAGAAGATAAAGCAGAAGACGCAACGAAGAACCAAGAAGGCTTTGATGTTTTGACGAATATAAACCGGTTTAAATAAAACTATTCGGTTAGTTTAGTTCGGTTTAGGTTTTTGGTATGGTTTAGTTATAATTCTTGTAAAGAAAAGCGAAGTAAACCGGTTGTGTCGAACCGAAAACCAAAAACATGACACAATTTTGGTTTAGCAGGTTTGGTGTCCTATTCAGATTCATCCTTTTCACTTTGGTGTATGCCTCATCTATGTGAATCGAAATTAAATTTAACATCAATCACCAACAAACCTATAACGACTTTGAATCACTTTGGCATATGCCTTATTTCACTCCTGAAGTTGACAGAATCAACATTAATCTTTCTCTTCACTCTCGTCTTAAGTGCAACCTTTCTGTCAGGTACATAATAGCTTGTCAGATAAACATAAGGCCGATAAACAATTGGTAGACTGAAACAGCTGTACAATGGATATTAATAAGACCATTTTGTTATAATGTACATATGGTAAAGAGTTCTCATTAGTATCGAGTCTATCGACTCTTTAAACAAAAGATTAAGTAGTAAAATTACAAATCTCCAGCTTCAGTACAAAGCCTTTAGTTCAAGAACACTGTACAAGACTGCACAAACTGCCCACTGATCCCAAACTGACCTTGTGACTGCTTCTGGCATACAATCGGCGGTACTCGAGCTCCGAGTTTACAAGCAGACAGATTCATAGCTTTAGCACTCGGAAGCTCACGTTTCCCAACAGGAATCTGCAAAAGACTAAACCCTCCTCCTGAGGACTGTTTCTGGTAAAGCTTCTCCAACTTCTCGATATCTCTACACTTCAACGCGTTGATAGCCTTGTTAGACTCATCGCCCAGCCCCGCGACGCGCCAAGCTTCAGCCAACAGCACGTAGGTAGAGTTCTCAGGCTTCACGCCGAACCCTTTCATCATCTGCAACACCTCCTCAGCCTTCCACGGCTGCTTCACTTCCAAGTAACCCCACATCAACGTCTCGAACGTCTTTATATTCGGCGAGACGTTGAACTCGCACATCTTGTTGAACACCCTCATTGCATCGTCCATGCTCCCGACGCTGCACCAGCCGCTGATCACCGTGGTGAAGATCACGACGTTGGGCCTGGACTCGACCATGGTCTCGAGAATCTCCTCGGCCTTTTGGGGCTCTTTGGCTCTGATGTAGCCTTTGGCTAAGATGCTGTAAGCGTGTGCGTCTGGTTTGACACCTGCTTTGACCATTTCTTGGAAGACTTGTGCAGCTTTCTCCATGTATCCCGCTGAGCTCCATGCGTTCATCACGGTGCTGTATGTGATTACATCTGCCTTCACCTTACACTCCTTCATCAAGGTAAGAACCTGTAACTTACGTACTTATTACTAGGCCTAGGCACATTTATCTAAAGAACCGGACTGAATCGAACCAAATCAAACCGAAATAACTGAAACCAAAACTGAACCTAATTTCATAAATAACCGGACAGATTTTATATTTCAGTAACCGAAAACCGAACCAAATGAAACCAGGATTTTTAATGTACAGTTTACATACCTAAAAAATCAATTATATTAGTTTCTAGACAGCCAAATGTCAATGAAAATACTATTTATAAACCATATTACCCAAAAATCAGAGTTACTCAAATATTTATTTTACCCTGAATATTTGAAATTATCCGATATTTTTATCCAAACAACCCAGTATTTAACCTGAAAAACTTAAATTATCTGAAGTTTTATCCATATTATCCAAAATTACAAGAAAAACCGAAATATAACTGGAGCCAATTTGGATCCGGATATTACTGTTCCAGCTTCACTGCCTGAACCAAAAACCGAAATAACCAAACTAAAACCGAACTGAATTTTGTAAATAACCGAACAGTTCCTAACTCTCTAGAACAGAAAAATCAAAAACCAAAATACCGAATCAAAACCAAACCAAAAGCCAACCGCCCATTCCTACTTACCACCTACTCAACGTCTCAACCTGACCAAACTCACATTTAACAAAACTAAAACCAACAGTGTTGAGAGTTTACCTCATCGATGCCATCACGGTCCATGACCTCAACGAACCCTTTGATCAACGAATTAAAAACCACAAGATTCGCTTCAACTCCCATCTCCCTCATCCTCCTCACAAACCTCAAACCATCTCTCACCCTCCCTTCTCTGCAATACCCTCCCACCACAATCCCACACGTCCTCCCATTCGGCCTCCCCATCTTCTCAACCACCTCTCTCTCACCCCTCTCCGTCTCTCCTCTCCCCACATAGCAAGTCGCAATCGTGTTATACGTAACCGTATCCGGCCTAACACCACACTCCTCCATCTTCTCCACAACTCTCCACGCCTCCTCCACCTTCTTCTTCTTACACCAAGCTTGCACAAGCACATTAAACGTCCTCACATTCGGCCTCACATCAACACTATCCTCCTCCAACATCAGCTCCAAAACCTCGGACGACCTCTCAGGCCTCCCTGCGATCCCGTACCCTTTGATGAGAGTGTTGTAAGTGCTCGTGGTCGGGTTCAGACCGAGCCCTTTCATCTTCAGCAGCGCCTGGACGGCTTCTTCGACGTTACCGGACTCGGAGTAAGCGTTGATGACCGCGTTGAAGAAGATGGAGTCGGGTTTTGTCCCGCTCTGTTCCACCTCGGATACTATAGAGGTTATGGAACCGTACTGCTTCTGCACCGTCATCGCGGCTAAGAGGGTTGTGTATGTGATCAGAGACGGTCTGTGTCCTGTCTCTGACAAGGTTTTGAATAGGGTCTGCGCCTCGTGAGGACGTCCGCGTTCTATCAAAACGTTCATCAGCTTGGTTCTTGATCTCACTGTCCTGCAGCTGATTCCTTCACTACATGCCTTGCAGCAACGATACTGATTCTCTCCTCCTTTGTTAGTCTTCAAAAAAGAGTTTAACAAAAGAGAAGAGTTCAAAATCAGACAAGACAGAAGAAACTCAAATCAAGAAACTGTATCGTGTGAGTTCTTGTTCAGTTAAAGACTTCAATTCTTGAGATTCTTACCTTAATAGGTGTGGATCTTTGAGTTTCAGACATGATAGGAGCTTTGTTGTTCTCGAAATCTCCCATGTTTTGTCGGAAAAGAATCTGTGTTTGCAATGAATAGAATGTAATTCAAACAAGAGAGGAGAAGAGCAGTGAAAGTTAAGTAAGAAACGCCACCTGTCTTTCACTTCGTGAGTCCATGGGAGAGATAGAGAGGTCTCAATGCCTTCCTTACACAGAGATGGGTTCCATAGAAAAATGAAAAAAAACTATATTTTATTAATTAATTAATTCTCTGATGAGGAAGACATTGAAACTAGATAAGGAAAAAAAGACAATAAATTTTCGAGAATTTTTATTTTCTGTCCACATGTTTTATTTCGTTTTTTTGTTGCATTTTATCGTTAATAAATCATAAATAATAACTTTCAGGATTTCTTTTACGATTGGTCTATATAGGCCTAGCCCAAGTAAATTTCTGTAATGAAAAGTGAAGCCCATCATTAGCTGGACAACATTTCGTTTTTAAACGTTAACGTCACGACGTTCGTCACTGAAAACGTTAAACGGCAAGTTGATATGAACCATTTCAAAGCAGTTAAGATATTCCATTCAAAACCATAAAGTTTTTGAAAGCATTGACTCTTGATGCATCTCTATAAATAAAGTTTCACTTTCTCAGTTTTCATCTGATGTTATATTTATTCAAGAACTTTTTTTTTTTTTTTTTTTTTTTTNGTTAAAAGAACTTGCAAGACTAGCATTGAATATTCAATACCGTCACACATATTATTTTATGAATGTTTATGTCAAATTGCCATAAAGTAAAAAGGGTTTTCATCAGTTTATCCACATGACCAAGACGATCTATCGATTCCTGACTATACATCTTGTTATTACTGATGTTTTTTGTATTGCCATTTTCAGTATCACATTAGATTGCATTTTTTAGTTGATTGTATTTGAATGAGCTTTAATATATCATTATACTTGTGCATATGTTAACAAGCGAGGATAGCTCAGTTGGGAGAGCGTCAGACTGAAGATCTGAAGGTCGCGTGTTCGACGCATGTGTTTTTTTAAAGTAATTCAAAGATTGTGTAAGTTCACCTTTCTATAGTCTGCAAAACATGTCAACTGGACCATTCCAGTCTTTCGAGTTCAAAAATGTATCTCTTTACATTTAATATATTCACTTGATTGATTTATATGGTATCAGATCTAAAATAGCTATGGATGTGATTTTTTCAAACACGGTTCTAAATATGATATGTTATGGTTTTAATATTTAAAACATTTAGAGAAAGTTGCATTCTATTCAATTTGACTCCATCACAAGTTGCTTTCTATTCATTTAGAAAATGTTTTAATAGAGACTAACCTACAGTTTATAAGAAATAACTAGAGTAACTCATCAAATTTGTTAATAATTTGCTGATAAGAAATAACTGTAGCAAATGTCGCTAATAATTTGAAAAAGTTTCCATATGGAGGATGAGTGTGATCTGGTAGTCACCCACTTAGCAATACATAATTAGTTGATTAAAACAAAAATAAAAATAATTATAGACATGATAGTAATCCGCCTAGTCTCCCATAGATACGCGCGTACCTAACAGGACTACATGTGGTAAGAGCAGATTGGGTGGTCTCTCATAAGCCCCAGCGATACGAGGCTCCAGTATTTTGTAAAATGTAGAACAACCAATGTGTACGTCAGTACGTGTAACCATCATCTCTATTACTTTGTAAAAGTTATTTTCAATTTTTTATATCCATTGGAATCGAGCCACTACACTAATAATTTTCCATTTGACAAACGCTGACTATTAAGGACGTGGATATACATAGCCCTGCATGCAGACGAATGACTTCTGATCTGACACATCATCTTCTACTATGAACAATTTATGCTAAGTCATCCAATCAAATTACAATCCAATGTTAGCTCGAGAATTTACGTACATCCATCTGAATCATGCATCTTAATTGATATTAGGTCAAGGACCATTTTTCGCCTCGTCACATTATCGATACTCGGAACCGTATAGTACTATATACATAGCTGGCTCAGAGAATTTGGGATTGTGACTATTTCTATATAAATTTCCTTTTTTAATATAATTTAGGAGTTTATCTGTGTAGTTTTCTTCAAAAAAGATCAGGTGTCCGTTGCAAAAAATTTCACTTGACATGGCCCAACATCTAACTATCCCATGGTATAAAGGAGTCTGGTTCTCTGGGAGAACTCCTAAATACTCGGTATTAAGTTGGATTACAGCACATAATCGGTTAGCTACATGAGATAGACTTCTAAAATTGAACTCTCAGACACATGCTATGCATGCGTACACTCTGCAATACAGTTCTTGAAACATGCGATCACTTTTTCTTCAGCTATCACTACTCTGAGGAGATATGGAGGAATCTGAAGAAGAAGTTATGGGGGCAGAGATACACATTCGAGTGGAACCAGGTGGAGCTTGTCTCCACTCGTACACTCTCTATTGCAATTCAGTTTCTTCTGAGATATGTCTTTCAAGCTCTAGTTCATACACTTTGGCTTGAGAGGAATGGAAGGAGACATGGCTCAGTTCACCAGCCTCCAAAGATAATTATCAAGTTTATTTATAAGCAGGTGAAGAACATAATAAGTTCACTTCAAGGGAAAGGAGGGAAACATCTGATCCATGCGATGGCAAATTGGTTTGACTCTAGAGAATATATCAGACCTTTTTTTAGATTTCTAAAATTAGCAAATTTCTAAGACACTTTAGATCAAAGCTGCACTAATTTGTATAAAAGCCTTTTTGTTTGGATAAATTTAGCATTCTTTCAGAACAAATAATAATCGTTGATTTCTCAAATTTTCTAATGGGTTTAAAGCATGGCGTGATCTTTACTGAGCAAAAAATGTCCACAATAACAATCAGACTAAGAGGTTATTGCATCCTTCTCAAGTCTATTACAACACTAGACCAAAATCACTTGGTTATCTAGATAATTAGTATAGTTGTAAATACTTTTACTTAGATCTTTTTTTTGGACAAAATACTTAGATCTATAATGTTGGTGGTTATAAAACAAAAGGATTTGGCATATATTTATGCCAATATATATGTAATAACATTGAATGTTGTTTTCTCTAAATCTTTGTTTAAATTTAAGCTTGTTTTGTTCTAAGAAGGGCATGTCTTTATCGAGTAGATTCAGCATTATGTGCTTGCATGATAGCTGATGGAACATAAAGCGCAAAGGGGATTGTGCTCATTTTATTTAGAAATTTTGCAAAAGTAATCCCTTTTAGTTTTAAATATGCATAAATGGTTCCTTTTTAACTATTCATTGATAAAATCATATAAATTATGTTGGTGTCATTTGTAATGCTACACCATTGTTTGTCATGCTTTGGTGAAATATATTTCTGAGTTACAAAAGTATATTAAAAAAACTACTCAGAACTTACAAAAGTTCAGAAATTATAATTCTTAAACATGCATGTAAATTTTTGAAATAAATACAAACATTTAAATGTATTTACAAAAAAGTGTTATGATATCTTATAAACTTAATGGTGGTATGAAGCTAATCTTTAAGATTGGATGATATGGAGGAACAACCACCAAGCTATTTGCCTATTTAACACCCATTTACTTTGAAACTTAAATATATTATTGTCAAGTGTATACTCGTCAATAATATATTCTCAATTTTCTTTTTCCAAAACGAGAGTTTTCAGAATATGATATCTCGAGTACAACACTATACATTTAGAGTCACGTATAACAGAAGTACGTAGTATCAAGGATTAAAATTTTAAAATTTTTACCAAATAGCATCTCTTTCAGATGTAATAAGTAGACATTTATGTATGCCTTACAAAGAAATTTGGTGAACGAATACTCAGTTTAGAAGAGAATTTTTTTTTTTCATGAAATACCAGTGTTTACGCTAGTCGGGCGGTCGATTACTGTATAGCGTCTGGATGTATATACGCTAGGCATATTACTGTATAGCGTCTGTTTGTATATACGCTAGGCATATTTTAAATAAATACCATAATAATAAATAAAAATATTACATGGTAATAATAAAATAGTTACATAAGTTATATGTAAACAATAAAATATATATCAAACATAATTAAATAAATTATATATTATATTTATTTATGGAATACTGAAAATAAAACATAAATTAATTGGTACAAATGAAGTTAAAAGAATCAAAAATTATAATTAGAAAAAAAATACTTCAAAATTTAAGCATAAAACAAATTAAACGTTGCATAAACGTTGTTTTATACGGTGTATAAACACCATATAAACTATGACCATATTATTTTACTGTATACCAAAAAACAATACAATACACTAGTGTATAGGGTATATACACCGTATATACGGGCTGGTACGCCGTATTTTAGAACACTGTGAAATATATATAGAAAACAAAGTCTTACAATATATATTTTTCCTATACATACTACATAAGTAAACATCAAGATAAATGATCTAAAATAATTTTCAAATAGCAAAAAAATACATTGAAAACAAAAGTTATCACAGAAAACTATTAATACCTTTAGTATGAAATATTTATCATGATTTAGGGATAAACAAGGTGTTTTACACAAAAATATGTAAATTTATATGTATTGTAATACGCTAATCAGTATATGATGGCTATATATTTCTTGTATATATGACTATAATATTGTATACACATATCTACTACCACAAACTTATCTTACAATTAAGTTTTTAGTTAAGCATGTAATTAAGTTCTTTCATCAGAACTTAATTACATGCTTAACTAAAAACTTAATTGTAAGATAAGTTCTTTCATCATCATGAAAGGAGAAGATTTTCTCTCTCCTCTCGCGAAAAGGGCGATTTCTGAGAGATTTTCCTAGGGTTCCGG
>OVBX01000517.1:0-10436 GCA_900406325.1 Erucastrum elatum
ATATTAACACAATGAAAATACCAAATAATACTTTTAACAAATAAAAACGATCAAATAACTACATCATATAGATCATACTTATAAGTCAAAACCAATGAAACACAATATTCAGATCGAAGCGCGGATACACCCCTATTAATGTAGGAAAAAAAATGTTAGTGATATTTTTCATCCAAAACAGTAAAATTTAATAAATTAACTTGCAGTGTAATCTTAGAATAAAAAAATATTATATTATTATTTCAATACAAAGTAAAATTTATAAAACTAAAATATATTTTAATATAAAAAAAAAAATTAGCGTAAACTTACCCGCCCGAAGGGCGGGCCAACCCCTAGTACTTAATATAGCATTTAAAATGTTTTAATGGACTTTATAACTTTCTTATTACCAACGTAGTATACAATACATACATTTTTACCAAAAAACGTACATCATACATACATACATACATACGTTGTGGGACTTTTATTTATTTATTTTATTTTTTTGATCAAGGGACTTTTATTTATTTATCAATCATTTTGTGTGCAGAGGCAACTGGGAATGTATACGTGGCGGAGATAGATTGGATGATGACAGCTTTGACAGCATCGCCAGAGTGGACGGCGCCGTAACTTTGATCCACCAATAATATGATAACAAAAGAGCAATCGAAGTTATAATTATTTTCATACAACAAGAAGTTACAAGATGCGGCCACGTGGCGGAAGCGCAAGCTTTTTTTTTGTGCGGAAGCGCAAGCTAATTACGAGATTAGCGTGGGGATTTAGTCTATTGTTCAGGGAAATAAAAAGGTTTTAAGCCAAGATTATTTGTTAGGGCGGTTATTCACGTCTCAATTCTACTAATTTCTACACCTAACATCCCAGCCATTGCAATTTATACTGGTTAATTAATTTATTTTATAATTTTTTTAGGAGTGAGTGTTCGGGTACCCATTCAGATTCGGTTCTGATCTATTCGGGTTTCGGATTTTCGGGGTTAAAGATTTCAGACCCATTCGAATATTTCTAAATTTTAGTTCGGGTTTGGTTCGGATCCTTGCAGGTTCGGTTCGAGTTCGGATAACCCAATTAAATTATCTTTTAAATTTTAAAATTCATTATATACTTTCAATTTCACAAAATCGACAAATAATATAATCTATTACATATAAATTTTAATAACATATGTCAAAATACCTACACTTAACATATAAAATTGTTTGGTTTGAATATTTGGATAGAAAAACAATAAATATTTTAAGTATTATGGTGTTATGAGTATAGTTCAACTATTTAAACATTTACTTTTGACTATTTATATATATTTTCAAGTATTTTAAATAACTTAAAAGTGTCATATATATATATTGATGTTTTTATTAGACATTAAATATAAAATAATAAATATATATAGGTATATTAATCTATATCAGATATATTCGGGTACCTGAAATATTTTGGTTCGAATTGGGTTCGAATTATGTTCTTTAAATACCAAAAATTTGAACCCGTTCAAATTTTTAATCAATTTTAGTTCGAGTTTGGTACTACTTTTTCGGATCAGATTCGGTTCGGTTTCTGGGGTTTGATTTTTTTGCCCAGCCCTACTTTTTTTGTTCAGAATTTATCAAAATAATGACTACAGTTATTCTTGATTAGCTGCCTCAACCGTTCAGATGCAATCTCCTCTTAAAATGGTTTAATTGCTGCTATAAAGCTTAAATGGCAGCAATAACAGTGTGAAAGCACTGAAATGCGAAAATGTAGCTGCATTATGTGAAATGTCTTTAATAGGAATGCAAGCTGGGAATTATGTAAGAAGATGCTATAAGTAAAAAGGTTGTAAACGAAAGAAGAAGGTGTTGGGAAAATTTATTCGCATCTGTACTTTGGTATACAGTTGGACTCAGATCGTTTGTTTTCCTCTTTTTTATTTAAACACCCAGATTGTAATTAAATATTCATAATTAAGCTAGAGATCATTATTAATAATTGCAAACTTTGTTTTTTGGCTTTAGCCTTTAGGGGAATGGACGGCTAAAACAAACGCGTTCATACATGTGACTGGTATCTAAAGAAAGCGTGAAATGAAAAGTGAGAAGTAAAATCACGCTATGTTTTTATAGCGTGATTAGCAAGATTTATTCAGGAGACGTTCTTTTGTTTTATGCTATTGTCTTACATGTTCTACTTCTATTGTTAGTTTGGTGCATGTTTTTTCCATTGCAATTTTCTTGGAAACTTAAAGGTAGAGTTTGCAAAACCAATACTACGTCAACATCAACTTTAAAAGGGATGGTGAGATTTTGATTATTCAAAAAAAATGATTATTACACATATCAAATACAAACAACAAACCCGTTTCAACATTTTGTTTCTTTCATTTTCTTAGAAAATACTTGTTCTGGTCGCTTTCTTGAACTATTTGTGTAATCCCAATTTGCTTAATATCGCAAAAACCCACCCGAGATATTTTTGATACATATTTGATTTTGATTGATTTGAAGGTAAACTCTTAATCTAAAATACTTTAGCACTCATGACATGTTGAGAACTATGCTAAGGGTGGACACTGATATTTCCTGTAAATAAATAAAAGTCTACAACTAAAAAAAAGGGATCCAACGTGTTACAAAAAAATGATCCAACAAAGAACCAACCAATTAAATTCGAGAAGCTAAAATTATAAAAAGAGTTTACAAAAAAGATTCGAACCAAAAGTGAGGTTTGCCTTTTCAATCGAGAAGAGGGGCTAAGTAAAGGTCCATCCAATAAGGGTAAGCTTCAAGTAATGCCACTATGACAATGACACACAAATAAATAAGTAAAAAGTCTCTTGGTAGAGAGTTTCTTTCTTACGTCAACAAAAAGAGAGAAACTCACTTTTTAACTTCATCCCTACTTCCAAGCATCGGAAGAGACGGTCCTTTACACAATGGCATTGTCTCCTTTTATGCTTCTAGATGCTCATCGACAATTTTCGACCCGGTACTGATACAAGTAGATACCAAAAAAGAAGTAGCCGATGAATTAAAAAGGAACTTACAAGGTATCAGTTAACACGGCACGGATTCTTGCTCTTTGCTTATCCCAAACTTGAGTTGGATTCTTTTGCGGGGGTACGGACGTACGGTGTGTTATATTTGGGAGTAGCTATACTATCAGCTTATACTTTGGAACACTCTCCTCTTCCATTGTTTTCTTTTTTTTTTGTAAACAAAAAAGTTAAACACTCTCTTCCATTGTTTTCTCATCTTTCTTTATATGTTTACCAGACTTGTGTCCATAACTCATCCCCTGAAGTCCACAAGCTTGTGTCTACTCTATCTATGTCGGTGATGCTATCATCAGATAAATCAAGATACTTATCATGCTTCCTGTATCTGTGCTTTTGTCCTTAGAATAATCAAAGATTATTGCATTTGATAAGATCCTAACTGAGGATTCCTTTTGTCTCTTCTGACAGCTTCAGGAATAGCAGCAGAAAAATTCACATCTACATTGAACTTCATTTGCGGCTCGACCGGCTTGAATGGTTCCTTTTGTAACTCCATCTTTGGCTTGTCACTAACCGTTTTTAAGTTCTCTCTCTTGGCAGAATCAATCATCTGGTTAGACACTCCCAAATGTAGTTTTCTCATCTTTTACAGAATTTCCCATCTTCTCTTGTGTCATGTCTTCCTTTTAGGTAATATCACCTTTGTCACATGTTAACTTCAGATGAAACCAGCCGTTATATATATTGTTAGCGGTGACCCAACTTCAGTTACATCTTCGTGCGTACCCAACTTTATCTCCTAGGTTATTAACTTCATTTGTGTGTGCGAAGTTTGAGAGAATTGAGAGGTTATATGTATACGCACATTTCACTGAGTTTTTATATTGCATTGCTGAATCAGTATACATACAATCTTCTTATCAAAGAACTAAGAATCCTTTTTTGTTTTCGTCTCTCGTATATGCAGAAAGGATACTCTCTTTTCACACCTACCAAATTAATATATATATATATATATATATATATATATATATAAGCACGTGACGTTTTTTGCAATCAACTTTCACGATATCAAATCCCTTAGATGCACTTCCTTTAAGCCTCCACGATAGAGAGTTAGCAAAGACCAATCACCACAGTTACCGTACCCAACCTAAGCCTTACGTTTTTTTTGGCAATTCTTGTAGTGACAGAAACACACACTTTTGGCATTCTAGACCAGACTCATAATTTCTAGAATTTTTTAGGGGCAGTATTTGTTGGGTTGAGAGTAGTCCCAAACATTAATGCATGAGTCCTCTATTGTTGAAACAATGTGCTTACCATCTGGTGTGAACAAAGAAGCAGTTGGGCTCAGTGTTGTCTTTAGACTTGAAGCTGCAAGAAAACAACAAAGCGAATATCAAATGAGCTCGCAAAAGCTTTCACTGCTGGTAGAATAATAAAATCTAATTGGACCTTTCTTAAGCTTGCAGATTGCATCCACTCCACTAATTACACTCATAGAATCTATAACTGCACCGTTAGCATCTGGGCAATATATAACACAAAGATGTAACAATCTCTTTATATCTAAATATTCAACAACTCTGAAAGGGGAGACATTCCAATACATACGGACTTTCCCATCAGTTGACCCGCTTATAAAGTAATTATTAACCACAGGATGAATGCTACACAAATCACCGTTGGGAGAAAGACAAAAAGACATTAGACACATACCAAAAGCAGCAGCAGCAGGGAAGACGAAATAGGTAAATAAAGAAACTAAACTCTACAGTTTTTAAGTTTATTTTCTTGGTGATATAAACTTTCATCCTTCTTTAATTTTTTTTTTATTTTAAATAAAATACTCTCAAGTTATTATATTTTATAGCATTTAGTTGTTATATTTAGTAAGATAAATGTTGAATAAATAGTAATTTGACCTATTTGATAATGTAAATATTCTAAAATTTTTATTTGTTGTTGATCTAAAAACTGAAAGAATATAGCAACTATCAATAACATTTAATTAACAAATATGAGTTAATTAGTAATCTAAACAATAAAATTATAATAGTTTATAAGGTTTATTATAGTAAAATATGAAAAATATTAAAATTTAAACATATATCATGTCGTGGTAGAATAATCAGATCTCTATTAAACTGATCAAATTTGTAAGTGACGACCAAGTTAAATTTAATTACAAAATAATCATAATTAAAAATCATTGGCATTCTTGCAATATACTCCTACCATGTGACTACAAAATTATTTTAAAATACTATTTATGTTTTAATAATATATAAATATTGTCATTTAGTATGATTTTTTTCGGAAAGATACTATCATTTTAGTTTGATTTTATTTGATTACAATATTATGCACCTAATATATACGACATAATACAGATAAGACAAGTAGTAATATATGTGAAATCTCTTGTTTGAACAGCCTAGCTACATCACACAATGTTTTCACGAGTTTTAGTATCAAATACTTTATATAGCATGCATACTTCACCCTCAATTTCTCACACAACACAACACAATTTCTCTCCCACCCCACCCCTTCTCCAAATCTCTGATCTATCTCTGAAGCTCTGATTAAGTTACCAAACACACTCATATTTCATTAAAAATGGCACAATTCATGAAGCTACTCGTGACCATTGCGTTAACATTCGCACTTACAACCGCCATCATCACCACAACAACTACCATAACCAACCCTGCGACCGATTTTTTTTCTCCCAATGATCCTTTCAAGGACCTTATATCCCCAGAAGGGGTTAAGATCAGACCGAGTCGGTTCCTGGCTCAAAAATACGTCGAGGGTCAAGAACCTAAAGCCCGTAACCGAAATGCAGCTGAACATTGCAACAAAGATTCAGAGATCTGCTGTAGCACCGGAGCAAACTCTACAATGGCTTGTTGCAACAGCAAGTGTGTCGATTTATCAACCAACAAGAAAAACTGCGGTGCGTGTAATAGAAAATGCAAGTTTGGGGAAACATGCTGTGGGGGTCAGTGCGTTAACATGAGTTACGATAAACGCCACTGCGATGAGTGTTACCATTGTTGTCAACCAGGCGGGTACTGCGTCTACGGTCTTTGTAACTACGCGTGATGATTCAATCATTCATTCACGTCAATCGTCATGGTAACGTTTCACATCATTTGTATATATAAAAAATCATTTTCTACTTTTAATGACTACGAATAAAATGGACATCCTTGATCGTTTCCAGTACAAATGATGTCTGTAGTAAGTTTATTAAGAGTTTGTAGCATATACACTCCAAAAGATAGCGAACAAAACTTAAGGTTTGTTGGGATAAAGATCACACATTGGATATATTTAAGGGACATGAGTAATATATAAGAGACTTGGACCACTCCACTAATTGGCAATTGGTTTTAAGTTGGAAACCCAGAAACTTATCATGGTATCAGAGCAGGCGATGCTGTGGACCAAAGTTAAATTAAAAGATCCACCTGCTGTGGGCCACTCCGTGGATGGTCATTCCCACAGTTGTCCACGCATGTGCGTGATGGGGAGTGTTAATGAGTAAAGGTTCTACATCGGTAGTTGAAAGAGATTCTAAGCAATATATAAGATAGATGAGCCACTCCCCTAATTGCCAATTGGTTTTAAGTGGAGGCCCAAGAAACTTATCAAGGTTCACCGGTGAACCTTTAAATTCACTATTTCTTCTATGACCAGGTAAATGTCACATAGATAATTAATTAAAAATATTAAATTTATTTAAAAATAATTAAAAAGATAATAACGTCAATTTTAACGATGACGCCACAAACTAAATTGTAAACCTTAAATCTTAAATTTTAAATTCTAAACTCTATACTCTAAACCCAAATTTTTTACCTTAAATCCAAACTCTTATACTCTAAACCCAAATTATATACTCTAGATTCAAAATCTATATCTTAAACTCAAACCATACATCCTAAACTCATACCATATACCCTAAACCAAACAAATTTAAGATTCCGGATTTACGGTTTAGCTGGCAGCGTCAGCTTCGTTAAAGTTGACGTTGTTTATTTTTAACCATTTTTAAATAATTTAATATTTTTTAATTAGTTATCTACATGATATTTTGATTGGTCTCGGAAAGATATGTGAATTTAAAGGTTCATTTTAAGAGTGAATGTAAGTTTTTATCAATGATAGCATGAACAATGTCTTTTATAAATATAAATACAAAACGTCTATTTTCCTTAGCCCGTCTCGAGAGACCTTGCAGATATGTATCAAAGTTTTATAATTTGTAAGAATAGTCGACAAAAATATAAGAGAAATACTTTTAATTTGATTTTTTTTTTAAGTGAGAGGTACGTTGGCTCAGTAGTGACATACGAATCCATCATTAATGATAACTAATCATAAGGATATTTTGAATGGCTTGACTCCTAGTTAAGAATCAATAGATCATGTTTTCTTAAATGTTTTCCGGTGGTTCAAACTTGGGCTAATTTGAAGATTGGTTCCAGCCTTAAAATATTCCCTTGATTTCGGTTTATTTTAATACTAGTATTACCTAGATCAGTTAATTTCAATATTCCAAGTTTTTGACATAAAACTCTGATAACTATCAACATATCAAAATAAAATAAAAACTATTTTGGTCACATATTTTATTTCTTTGCCGGAAATCTAAACAATATAAATAGCCTTTTGAATACGAATCTGATTTGGGTGGCGGAAATTTTGGTCACATATTTTATAAACCTAGATAACACATTGGTATATAAAATTTACTACATTATATCAAATATAGATTTCATAGAATGTGTTTAATTTTTAAATGTATGTAATTAAAATCTTTCAAATGACTATTTACCTGCATGCACCGAATTATATATCTGCAGAAAATTTCGTAGGTAGAAGTATTATCTGATAAATCTGATAGAAATTTCCATATATAGAAGTATTATCTGATAGAATCTTCAACTTAAAATTATGGAGAAGAAATCATAGAGAACTTCCTTTTTAAGAGAAGAAAGCATTAGAATATATATATGTTTTTCAAACTCAAAACTCAAGTAAGAACAAAGAAGATGAACAATAGAGAAGAGAAGAGGAGAGGAAAAAAAGAATTAAAAATTTGAATGAATATCATATATAAGATGAAACGGTTAATATTAAGAATTGCAGAATTCTAGAAAATGTCGTGAAAATAGTTTGAGAAATATAAAAATTTTATTTATAGTTATATAAACATTTACAATCAAAGAAACATCATATTTTGATTGTTCAAATGATTTGTATTTTAGTATATCAGAGATCCGAAAAATAATTAATTTTCTATAAATATGTAATCACGATTCAGTTGTAAATAATGTTTACCTTAAACGTTCTAAATAATCTTAATATCTTTATGAGTTTGTCACAATGATCTATCAAACAACCCCAATCTTTTTTATATAGAATCGTTGTTGTTAGTGATACGAAGAGAAAAAAAATTATGGTGTGTTACATAATATGGTGAGATTGTTTGCTCAAAAAATATTGTGACAACCCGTCCCGTGGACTTCAGTACCCTTAGACCCCAGGTTCACAGTCCAGCAGCGCACTAACCCCAACCCCTCCATTATAAGATCTCACTATTTCTATAATTAAGTTGTTGATGAGACTCGAACCCATGTCTTCACCCTTTAACAGCATTCCACAAGACAAGCTGTCACCAATTGAACTGCAGATCAATTGGTGACAGCTTATCTTGTGGAATGCTGTTAAAGGGTGAAGACATGGGTTCGAGTCTCACCTACAACTTAATTATGGAGATAGAGAGATCTCATAATGGAGAGATTGAGATCGGTACGCTGTAGCGTTGTGAGCCTGAAATCTAGGAATAGTGAGATCTACAAAACGGATTGTCACATATGGTGAGATTGTCAGAAAAAGTAAAAGCGTCATTGTGAAAGTGGGAACAATTTTATCTAAAAACATTTTTTTTTCTGAAATAAATATAGAAAAATATCTTTTAAAAAATCAAATGACATATTCAATCATAGAATTGTCAAATGACTTATGCTTACTATTATTTTAGTTTGATTTTATATGATTACTATATTATGCACCTAATGCATACGCATAATTAGATATATAAGACAAGTAGTAATATATATGAAATCTCTTGTTTGGATAGACACCGTATACATGTATACTACATCAAACATTGTTTTCACGAGTTAACTTTCTGATATAGTATAACATCTACTAATAATTATTAATTAATGTATTTTAAATTTAAACTATCAATCATTAGATATTAAAAAATTGAATGTATAGACACTAAATAATTAATGTAAAGTAAGTTCAAAAAAAATAATGTAAAGGAAGTTGGCATCTGTCAATGCAACAGAAAGATCAGAGCCGGCTTTTAATAGAAGCTGATGAAACAAGTGTTTCTGACAACAAATAAATATTTCTTTAAGGACAATATATCGTAAATTGACAGCAAATATATATTTCTTTTGGGCCAATATATCGTAAATTTCCTATAACTCTACTTGTAACGAGGTGATTGAGAATTTGAGATCACCCACATAGGGTTTTGAATCAAGTTTTTAGTATTTTCACCGATTTCTTAAAACAAGGGGGCTGAACAAAGTGTTCTTGCTTCTATACCGAAATATATCAGGCCAGGCCTTGAGAAAGATATCAATCAGTCGATCCTTCTTTGGAAGGGGAGTTTCTTAGTTTATCTTCAGATCAGTTAATTACTATAATTTGCACCTAATACATGCACATTGTTTTCACGAGTTTCACTATATTCGTGTTTGAACAGCCTACCCACATCACACAATGTTTTCACGAGTTTCAGTATCAAAGTAAAATATTGAAACTTCCCTCCCGGAAAAAAAATCGATCCACATTCACGCGTCAACTCTTCAAGGTCTTTTTCAAAAAAAAAAAAAAACTCTTCAAGGTAAGCAAATTAAACAAGTATATGCATGTAATGCACACAATATAGTAATCAACTGATATAAAAAAATATAAAATAATGAAATTCCATTTCCAAAAGATTGATGTATTGAAACCTTTCTTAACCTTTCTCACCACATTTCCCACGTCAACTCGTTTCGGACACAACTATAAAACCAAGTCCACCCTCTCTTCAATTTCTCACAACACAAAAAAATTTCTCTCCCCCACCCCTTCTCCAAATCTCTGATATATCTCTCAAGCTATAATTAAGTTACCAAACACACTGATTAGAAAATGGCACAGTTCATGAAGCTACTCGTGACAATTGCATTAAAATTCGCAATTACAACCGCGATCATCACCACAACAGCTACCAGAACCAACCCCACGACCGAAACATTGGCTCACAAAGACGCTTTCAAGAGCCTTACACACCCAGGAGCGGTTAAGACCAGACCGAGTCGATTCTTGGCTCAAAATGCAACTGGCCGTGGCAACAAAGATTCAG
>OVBX01000517.1:10493-39356 GCA_900406325.1 Erucastrum elatum
AAACTCTACAATGGCTTGTTGCAACAACAAGTGTGTCGATTTATCAACCGACAAGAAAGACTGCGGTGCGTGTAACAAAAAATGCAGACATGTTGCGGCGGTCAGTGCGTCAACTTGAGTTACGATAAACGCCATTGCGGTGAGTGTAACCATCGTTGTCAACAAGGTGGGTACTGCGTCTACGGTCTTTGTAACTACGCGTGATGCTTCAATCATTCATTCACGTCATGCCGCCAATGTTCCACATCATAGCTATACCAAAAAAATTCATTTTCCACTTTGTTGCCTACGAACAAAATGGCACTTCCTCGTTTTGCCACCTTTTTTTTATAAGTTTATTGTATCAATGTATTCTTATTCATTACACTCCAAATAATATCATGAATAATGTTTTTATAAGTATTAAATCCATGAAATAAAATAACACTCTTTTTCCTTATCCCGTCTCGAGACATGACAGTTTTTTTTTGTAACACTCGAGACAGGACAGATAAACATCAAAATTATATGAGTTGTAAAAATAATAACCGAGAAAACATAAGAGAAGTACTTCTAATTTGAAAAGTTTACGAGTCATAAAATTTCTCAGGTGAAGAAATTTACAAGTGCGAGGTATACGTAGGTTCAATACTAAAATGCAAAATCCATAAATGTTAACTAATTTTAAAGTGATATTTGAATGTATTGACTCCTAGTTAAGAATCAATAAATCATGTTTCTTTTCCTTTCGAACTAGTCTTATTCTGCATTCTACAAGATAGGTTTTTGAGAAAATTTTCAGGCGAAGAAATTTACAGATGAGAGGTACGTAGGTTCAATACTAAAATGCAAATCAATAAATGTTAACTAATCTTAAAGAGATATGTGAATGTCTTGACTCCTAGTTACGAATCAATAAATAATGGTTCTTTTGCTTTCGAACTAGTTTTATTCCGCATTCTACAAAAGACAGGCTTTTGGAGTTCAACATTTCTCACATCTCTTATTTTTTTTGATCAACCAGAAATTCATTAAAACCAAAGTAGTTGACCTAGGCCCAAGAGGTTACAACATTTTGGAGACATGCTTTTGCCAAAGCATCAGCAGGCCCGTTTAGGTTTATTGAAATGAAAGAAAAAGAACATAAAGCAAAAGACGATGAAAGAGATCCGATATCCAGAACAATTCCGTAGAGTTGTCTTGGTGGGGTAATCAAATTGATGGCTCTGATGAGCGATTCTGAATCTGATTTGATCCAGATTTTGGAGATTTCTAGGTGCTTGGCGTGGAGGAGTGCTTCACTGATTGCTAATCCTTCAGCCATAAGCGCAGAGGAGACCGAGTCCTGGAACTGCGATCCACTACGCTTAGGGAGGGGGTTAGGGGAGTTGAAAACCCAGGCGAGTCCCGCATGTCGTGAGTCTGGTCTCCACGCTGCATCGGTGTTGCAGACAACCACATCGTCCGGCATCTTTCGGATCGATTTTTCAGATTGAAGATTTCTCGAAGTCAGAGCGGTTGTTATTTGGGCGAGCGACCATTCCTGAGCTCCAGCTAGAGCTTTAGAGAGAGTATCTATCGGGATGGGCTGTCTCGATTCGAAGATTTTCTGGTTCCGAGCCGTCCTGAAGTTCCAGCAGATCCATGAGAAGAGATTGCCATTGATTCCGCAAGGGGGGAGCGTGTTCCAACTCGTTGAAGCTTCGACTGCTGATGAGAAAGTCGTGGTTATCGGGGAGGAACTCAGATAAGATTGGTGCTTGGCTCCAGATTTGCTTCGAGAACCTACAGTGAAGAAAGAGATGTTCTGTAGTTTCTATCTCACCACAGTGTGTGCAGTTCGAGTTTTGTCTCATTCCTCTCTTCCGTAGATTATCACCAGTAGGGAGGGCTCTACTGATTGCCTTCCAGATGAAAAGTTGGAGCTTTGGAGAGGTTTTCAAAGACCAGACATTACGCTTCCAGTTAAAATCATTTTGAGTCGACAACAATAGTGGAGTATTCAGACGATCTAAGAAGACTGAAGCATAGCCTGATTTCGCTGTGTAGGATCCTGTAGGAAACAAGTACCAAATGCATAAATATGCGTGCAGATTTTTTTTCTGTAATGGAGATGAGAAGTAATGGTGTTCTCTTATCCTATTAGACCCGGTTGGAACAAGCCTCTCCCTTAAACAACTCAACTTCGACTACTATCTGATCTTTTTAAATGGTTGTTGTTATTAAAAAGTCATGTTATTTTAAGGGACATTTGCTAAAAATAATCCAAAACATCATTTGAAATGCAAAGTAGATCATTTATTCAAATCAAATACAAAACTAATTTAAAGGGATAGAAAAATTAATACTTACCCCTTATGACTAAACAAAAAATCAGAAAGATATTTTACGTTTTTATCCTTCTGAAGTCTACATTTTATAAAGAGATCTCTACAAAATGTAAACTTACCACGAAGTCACATTTATAGACTTATGATGAAGTCTACATTGTAATTTAATCTTATAATTTTATTTTAAAAATGTATAAAATAATTTGTGTGAATTTTCTTCTAAATCATCAACATAAGAACCAATATGGGTATATAAATTAAAATGTGATATAACTGAACAATTCAAAAGAATATATATTGATTAGGTAACTATGTGTATTAAGTAGACTTATAAAGTCTACACTGTCGAAATTTTTAACCTAGTTACAACTTTTGTCTTCCTATATAAATGCAATTTACACAACTTCTATCTAAAATGGATGCACAAGTTCATAAAAACACTTCCACTTCTCGCTAAAACTATATCTCTTCTCTCTAAAACTTTCTCTCTTCTCTCTAAAACTCTCTCATTTCTCTTTAAATTCTTTGAATGTGAAGATGCACTTTTGTTTAGTTTGTTAATTTGTTTATCATGTCTTTCTCACACTATTATCTTGTGTTGTAGGTTCATTCATGGTTATAACTTTCCACTCTAAAATGTAAGTTTTAGATCTATAAATTTTAAAGGTGTATTTTTATGTTTATATTCAAAAAAAGTTATAAATACACTCTATACATTTACTTTGCTAGTATTTTATCTTATAAATTCTACTTTTGAAGTCATTTTCCAATTTAACACTATTTTTCACATTTTCACATGTACATAGTTTTCAGATCTGAAAATTATTTGATACAGTAGACTTCTAATGAAGCCTACAAAAAGTCTAACATATATAGGGGTGGCTTTAATTTTTTTTGTATAATGTTTTTTCTCATAATTTTATCTTTATTTTACTGATATTTTCTTACATGGTTTTAATCTACTCCTACCAAAAATGAAAGATTCACATTATCAAATTTATAATTTAAAGCTAGTAGACTTCTAATGAAGTTTACTAGCTTTAAATTTTAAGAAGAGTACAATGTTATGACTTTAATTTTTTTGTCTTATGTTGTTATAGTCTTATCTTTGTTTTGCAGTTATTTTATTCCATGGTTTTTATCTCTTCCTACAAAAAATGTAGATTTATATCTATAATGTGTTTTTTATTTATATTTAAATAAAGTGACATACTCAAACTCTATGTCTGCACTTTGCTACAAATTTATTTTACAAATTATATTTTCTATATTTTTTAGATTTAAAATTATTTTCATATTTTAATATATATATTTTTCAGTTCTAATTTTTTTTGGATTCAGTAGACTACAAATCAAGTCTATTAACCTTAACTTTTAAGCAGACTTCATTAACTTCATTAGAAGTCTACTCAAATATGATTTTAATTTTTTTGTCATATATTTTTCTCATAATTTAATCTTATTTTGCAGGCATTTTCTTCTAAAGTTTTTAAATTATCTTCTAAAAAATGTAAGATTTACATCTATTCCTTTTAAATCTGCATTTTTTGTTTATATACAATAAAGTATACTAACCTTAGTTTATATATTTTAAAATCTGAAAAGTTTTTGGTAGTGTAGACTTCTAATGAAGTTTACTTAAAAATTAAGGCTAATAGACTTGAAATAAAATCTACTAAACCATAAACTTTAAGTAGATTTCATAAGATGTCCACTAAAAATGATTTAAATATGTTTACTTTATATATGTTTACCTAATGTTTTACTCATAATTTATTCTATTTTGCAGGTATTATCTTCCAAGAATTCATTTGAGATATCAAGATTATGAATAATCAAACACTCTAAACCTTTTAGTAACTTGCTTTGTAATAATTTATCATTACAAAATATTCATTTGTAAATAATTATTCTGATACATAATCTATAAACATTGTACTCATTTTTAGTTGTATTGCACTTGTATAATATTATTAATTTTTGTTAGCAGTTAATTTTTCATAAAATACTCTAATCAGCCAAACAGTTAAAACCAACGTAAGCGAAAACAACAACTAACTCACATGTAAGAAGAAGAAAATCTATACAATCTTTCCAAAAAAAATTTCAAAAGTAAAAATAACTACAAAACTTTCCAATATGTCCCGGGTGTCTACTTCAAACAATAAAAATACAGAAACATATACTTTCAAGTAAGTTTACATTTAATAGTTAGCAACTTAATCAAAAAAGAATTTTGTTAATTCCATAATTATAACACATTAACTTTTAATAAAACTACAGAAGTAGACGTTCAAAGAAGTTTACAATTATTAGCTATCTACACAGTCTAACCAAAAATTTGATAGTTCGATAATTATAACATATTAGCTTAAGATAATCATTCAAGACTATTAGGAGGTTACTAACATACACTGTGAAACAATAAAATCATGAAAAAACTTGATGAATAATACACAAATTCACTTTAAATAGAATTTTCAAAGTATACTTCTATATTAATCTACATTTGTAGACGTTCATAGAGGTCTACAGTTTATGTTAGTTTTCTCGATTACAAAATTCATAGGTTATTTTTACGGGTTTTATGCGTAAAGTTCATTTTCATTCTACACAATAACAATGTTAGTTTTGTAATTGACCCGTAATCACTCAGAATTTGACTTTCTAAAGTAGACTTTCTATTAAGTCTACAATTTTAATTTTTTTAAAGAGGTTAAAGCATCTGCATCCCAAGCTCTTAGGACAAGATTATAGGGGGTGCTTTAACACAGACCCTTAAGGAGAAAACACGGGGATCGAAGGAGAAACAGAAGGAAAATTCCTTAATTAAGGACTGGACCTTCACAAAATCCGACCAAAAGAAATTTAAGAGATCGATAAAATTTAAGGGACTTTGTCCCAGGACCACTGATAATCTTGTCCTTAGGGGAGGTTTTTGGATTGTAGATCCCAGGTAAAACCACCTTTTTTTTGAAAAACTCACTCTCTCACATCTTTCTTCATTTTCCGCAAGAGTTGTATATTAAACTATTTGTGGATCCCACTGACAAGTTTTATTTTTAATAAAAGATATTTCTAAGATAATAGAATATATTAGATACTAACGAACTGAAATTAGTTTAGCTATGTTTTTGATCAAATAATTAGAAAAAAAAATATACGTAATAGAAATAATCCGATCTTCTGATATCATATTAATTTAATTTTTAATGGTACTATTGAACTATATCAAATCAATTGTTTAAATAATCTAATATCACGAATTAAAATTATGGTCATCACTTGATCCAAATTTGGTTTAAACCGTACATTGACAAACTAATAAAATCAAACTTCTTTGTTGTTGACTATTATGTTCTAAATTTTAATCGACTAGAAGTTTTCAAAGACTATTGGTCACTTTGGACTGATTAACACTTTATTTCCCCCCTTCTAATATTAGCCCAAGACACAATATATCAAACTAGACAAAATTTCATAAATATACTTATAAATCTAGGATAAAAAAAAACAAAATTAACAGTTTCTACTGTAATTAGAATAACAAAAATACGTTGGATTCAAGCTACAAAAAATTTCTGCAACACCGATGGAAATTATTATATATGAAATCTACGTTCAGTTAAGATGACAATTTGAAACTATTTAAAAAAATATCCTGTTAAAATTTTCGTACATATGCATTATAAATTGATTTAAACCTTCTGGCAGTAAGTGACAAGTATTAATCAATTGTTAAATTTAGTTTTTTCGTATGTATTCCTATTAATACATGAGCTTTACAATATATTGGTTATGTTTACTAATACAACTCAAAATCTGTCAATGCTTTCTTGTTTCATATTTTTCTCAAAACAACATATATCAAATTAGAACAAAAAATGCAATTTATTCTGGAATAATAGATACAACATAAAGTATTAATAACTAAACCATTCTTAGTTATTTTCTAGAAAATTGCATATTTGATTAATATAACAACATGAGAACATTTAACACTGTTTTATTATTTTATTTCATATATAGAAACTATAAAAATAACTAATTATTAATTTTTATTTATTTACTTTGTAAATATTTATAGAAGTGTATGAAGATGAACAAAATACTTAGTTAGTTAGTCTGCTACAAGCTAACAAATAGATACTAAATTATTAATCTAAAGGAAGTTGTGGGTGGCTTAATAGACAATGAAACAGAAAATATCTTTCTTGAAAGAGTTCATTATTTTATTTCATTTCAGTTGGTTGCTATATAGTCTAATATTATGCATCTAATGCATGCACATATTATAGCAATCAACTGCAGTGGAAGTAAACTAATGAATGAAGTTTCTCTCTCGGAAAAATATCGGTCCACTGTCCACATTTCACGCGTCAACTCCGCAACATAGGCAAATTAAATAAATACGTGCATGTAGTGCACATGATATAATAATCAACTGAAATGAAAATAAAATTACCTGGATGTTACTTTAACTTTTACATACAATATTTTATCCAGGCGCAATTTTAGAGAACATATAAGAATGTCTATTTTTTTTTAAAATCATTTAAATAATGTAGATATATATATATATATACATTAAACCATTTAAACAACTTTCTAAAAGATGGTCCAAATAAAAAATTACAGATAATGAAATTCTATTGCCAAAAAGAAAAAATTCAACACATTTTCACGCGTCGAGACGATTATAACCAAGTGCACCTTCACTTCCATTTCTCACAACACAATCAAGTTTAAAAGGAGACTATATTATGCATTTATGCGCATTTTATTTGATTATATATTCTGCACCTATTACATGCGCATAAATGCATAATATAGATAAGGCAAATAGTAATATGATATCTCTGGTTTGACAGCCTACCTACATCACACATTGTTTTCACGAGTTTCAATATCATATACTCCCTCTACTTCTAATGTTTCTAAAAGATAGATAGTTTTAAATTTTTCACATTTTTTAATAAAACATATTTTTATTAAAACTTAGATTTAAATGCATTTTTATGTAATTTTATATTTTCTATATTTTTAAACCAATAAAATTTAACAAATTGCAATTAATATTTTTGAACTTCACAATTTTTCATTATTAGTCGACAAAAATTGTATTGAAAATATAAAATATTAATTTTTTTGAAACAATTTTTTTTTTCTAAAACATCATTCTTTTAGAAACGGACAGATTACTTTATAACATGTACGACAACTTCATAAATAGTGTGTTTCAAATTATCAGTCAATAGATATTAATACATTATTAACGTAAAGGAAATATGCGCGTGGCTTAATAGTTAATGCAACAGAAAGATATCAATCATTAGGGTAATCATCGAACTTGTTTTTAGAAGAGAAGTGAAGAGAGGTTTTATGTGTTAAAAAAAAAAGAGGAGAAGTTTTGTTATAATATTTTCGTTCCGGTTGATTACTATATTATGGACCTTATACATGCGCATATATATATATATTAATCAACTAAATCAAAGTAAAATAATGATACTTACTCACCTACCGGAAAAAGAAATAGAACCACATTTTTATAAACGATGCGTCAACACCCTCTACGTAAGGAAATTAAATAAGTACGTGCATGTGCATGTGCATGCGTATAAATAATATAGTAAGCAACTAAAAATATTAAACTAAAGGATATTTATTCCAAAAAAAATCAATCGACTGAAACCTTTATTTTTTTTTTTTTATGTTTTTCTCCACATCGATCACAACTATAAAACAGGTCCACGCTCTCTTCAATTTCTCACAACACAAATTCACTTCTCTCCCTCCAAATCCCTTCTCTCATTACATTCGCGTTTACAAGAGAAGAAGGGTACAGATTAAAAGAAGAACTATATCTCTCTATATCTCGAGCTCAAATTAAGCTACCATACATCAAGAAAAAAATGGCACAATTCATGAAGCTACTCGTGACAATTGCATTAACATTCGCAATTACAACCGCCATCATCACCACAACAACTACCACAACCAAAACAATTGCTGTCGAAGACCCTCTCAAGGACCTTACACCCCCAGGAGCTATTAAGATCAGACGGAGTCGGTTCTTGGCAGAAAAATACAACCAGGGTGAAAGACCTAAAGCCCGTAACCTAAATGAAGCTGTCTCTTGCAAGCCAGATATCTGCAGTAGCACCGAAGCAAACTCTACAATGGCTTGTTGCTTCAACAAGTGTACGAATCTATCAACCGACAGAAATAACTGCGGTGCGTGTAAGAGAAAGTGCAGGTCCTGGGAAACATGTTGTGGCGGTTGGTGCGAGAGTTTGGCTTACAATGATCGCCATTGCGGTGCGTGTAACCATCGTTGCAAAGTAGGCCATTGCGGCTTCGGAATTTGTAACTACGCGTGATGATTCAGACATTCATTCACGTCAGGCAACGTTTCATACCACGGGTATTACAAAAATAATAAATTTCTACTTTGTTGTCTACGAATAAAATGGAACATCCTCGTTTCCAGTACCATTTATGTTTTTATCGTAAAGTTATTGTATAAGAGTGTGTGTTATGTATACAACCCAAATAATATCATGAATTTTGTTTTTGTGGAAATGGTTTCTGCTGTGAAGTCGATTGTGTATCCAGCACAAAATTCAAACAAAGAGTTATAGAGAGACGACAAAAGCAAAACATGATTCTTGCATTAGATTAGCATCTCCCAAGTCGTTGAGCATGACGTCAATGAATAGCTCCATGCTAGAAGAATACAACAACTCCTTAATCCATTTATAAGGAAGAACCCAGTGAGACATGTAGAAAAATGCTGAAGAAATAAAAGAACAAGAAAACATAAATAATCGAAAATTGTGTAATTAATTTAAATTGAACCATCAAGATAATACAAATATATACAAAGATAAAATAAATGTTATCTACTAAATGATGTACTTTCATGAAAGAGAGAGAATGAAACTTATAAATGATGTACTTTCATGAAAGAGAGAGAATGAAACTTATAATTTCGTTCAAGGATAATCAATATAGAGAAATATAGCAATAGTTAGTTTTATGAGGCAGAATAATTCTCTAGAACACCAAAAGTGCACACTTTCAAAAAATTTGAAGTGACCGCTTTAATCATATAAATACAAAAGCTATTTATCTTAACATCATCCCTCTGCATACGGATAAATACAAAAGATTTTACTTTTCTTTACAAAGTTTTCATTTCATACTAATAATTGAAAACATAATCATATTGCTAGAAAATAAAATAAAAAAACTTTGAAAGAAAAAATATTCCAATTTTGAATAGTAAAATTAAGGTGCCGAGTGAAGAAGTCACATTACTTTGGATGCAACTTTAAGCCCCTTTCACTCGATTGCATTGTGTTTTTATTGTATTTACCAATAATTTCTGATAAGAAAATACACATTATTAGTTATATACTACATCAATTTTGTAACATACCCAACAATATTGACACGAAATTCAACTATATTTACTAGTATTTTTAAAGTATAATCCAACAATTATGTATATATGTAAAAAGTATTATTTTTACATTAATTTTATTTTGTCTTATATTAGTAGAAGAAAGTTTAAGTAATTAGATGAATATACAAAAAATGAAAATATCTAAACTTATCAAAATAGTTATAAGTATATATCTAAAAATAACAAAAATGTTTTAAATCCTGAAAATATCTATTTTTCTCTATCCAAATATTTAAACTGAACTAGTTTTATGTAAATTTAAATTTTTGGTCTTACATTATTCAATTTTTATGTTTTATATTATTTTTATTTTCACATTTTGAGGACTAAAGTATATTTAAATTTTTGTTAAAAATTTACATTATTAAAATGGGTATCCAAACTCGAAGTAAATCTAAACTAAATTCAAACAAAAACTTGTAAATATTCGAATTAGATTTAAATTTTAACTTTAAAAATAGATATATGAATGGATATATGAATACCATTTAAAATGACTATTCAGAAAATCTCTTAGTACAACATAAAATAAATAATTTAATCAATCACTTTATATTAAACTATCAATCAATATTTTTTTTCCGTGGCTCAGTAGTTAATGTAGCATAAAATATAAATCAATCATTTTTTGGAAGGTAAGTTTCATTATTTTATCTTCATTTCAGTTAATTGCTATTTTTATTTTTTTTTGAAACATTGTCACTTTAAAAATTTTCACATATATTAAAATGAATTAAATTTTCTAAAGAAAAGATAAAAGTGAAATATTAACGAACGAACTACTTGGTATGTAATTATGCGTATTGTATTGTTGAGTGTGTTATAAACTATCAAACAACTGATGTAAAATAAACAAAATTTAGGTCAATTCTTATAGTGAGCCTTTAAATTCACCTCTCTTCTATAACCAATCAAATTGTTGCGTAGATAATTAATTAAAAATATTAAATTTATTTTAAAATAGCTAAAAAAATAATGTTAAAATAAAATTTTAACAATATTGACGTCGTTAGCTAAACCGTAAACCCGAAATCTTAAATTCTTAACCCCAAACAACGGAAGGCATGTGTTAAGTTTGTGAGGCATGTATTACTATACTTTTCAGTTGCCCATAGTATAGAATCAACTGAAATGAAAGTAGAATAATTTATGTAGGGAAGTTTCATTCTTCTACTTTCATTTCATTTCAGTTGATTACTATACTTTTTTATTCGGGAGGCATGTATTAAGTTTGTGCGTTACTTAACAGATAAAACAACGGAAATTTTTTTCTTAGGAAAGAGATTTTAATTAGTTTCTTTCATCCAGTTGATTGCCATATTACGCATCTAATAGATGCCCATAGTATAGTAATCAACTGAAATGAAAGTAGAATAATGAAACTTCCCTCCCGAATAAAAAAGTCGAACCACATTTCACGCGTCAATTCTTCAAGCTAAGCAAATTAAACAAGTATATGCATGTAAATGCGCATAATATAGTAATCAGCTGAAAGGAAAATGAACTAATGAAATCTCATTTCCAAAAAAAGGTCGATCGATTGAAACCTTTCTCACGACATTTCACGCGTCAACTCGTCTCGGCCACTATAAAACCAAGTCCACCGTCGCTTCAATTTCTCACAACACAATCCAATTCCCCCTCCCTTCCAAATCTCTATATCTCTCAAGTTCTAATTAAGTTACCAAACACACTCATATTTCAAGAGAAAAATGGCACGGTTCATGAAGCTACTCGTGACAATTGCATTAACATTCGCAATTACAACCGCGATCACCACCACAACAGCTACCACAACCAAAACAGTTGCTCTCGAAGACCCTCTCAAGGACCTTACACCCCCAGGAGCTATTAAGATCAGACGGAGTCGGTTCTTGGCCGAAAAATACAACCAGGGTGAAAGACCTAAAGCCCGTAACCTAAACGAAGCTGTCTCTTGCAAGCCAGAGATCTGCAGTAGCACCGAAGCAAACTCTAAAATGGCTTGTTGCAGCAACAAGTGTATGAATTTATCAACCGACAGAAACAACTGCGGTGCGTGTAAGAGGAAATGCAGGTCCTGGGAAACATGTTGTGGCGGTTGGTGCGAGAGTTTGGCTTACAATGATCGCCATTGCGGTGCGTGTAACCATCGTTGCAAAGTAGGCCATTGCGGCTTCGGCCTTTGTAACTACGCGTGATGATTCAGACATTCATTCACGTCAGGCAACGTTTCATACCACGGGTATTACAAAAATAATAAAATCATTTTCAACTTTGTTGTCTACGAATAAAATGGAACATCCTCGTTTCCAGTACCATTTATGTTTTTCTTTCATAAATTTATTACATAAGAGTGTGTGTTATGTACAATCCAAATAATATCATGAATAATGTTTTTATGGAAATGGTTTCTGCTGTGAAGTCAATTGTCTATCCAGCACAAAATTCAAACAAAGAGTTGTAGAGAGACGACAAAAGCAAAACATGATTCTTGCATTAGATAAGCATCTTCCAAGTCGTTGAGCATGACGTCAATGAATAGCTCCATGCTAGAAGAATACAACAACTCCTTAATCCATTTATAAGGAAGAACCCAGTGAGACATGTAGAAATATGCTGAAGAAATAAAAGAACAAGAAAACATAAATAATCGAAAATTGTGTATTCATTTAAATTGAACCATCAAGATAATACAAATATATAAAAAGATAAAATGGATGTTATATGTTGAGATTGTGAAATTCCATGTCTAACTCTTTATTTTTCGATTAGTACAATATTGTCTATTTTGTGTCTAAAGGCAAGACTTGCATGAATTTATTTTTGATTTCCTTTCCAAAAGGTCTCATACTAATCAAAGTTAGACATCTCCTTATATATAAGACTTTACTTTGTTTAATATTTAATGTGAGATTTAGGTTGATGTCTCACATTCTTCCCCTCAAACTAAGGACCACAACTCATCTCTTGTGTGTTTTCTGTAGCGCATGACGTTTTTTGAGAATGTGTCTTTCTTAACATCTCGTTTCTTTGAGAATGTGTCTTTCTTAACATCTCATTCTTTTGAGAATGTTTTTCCTACAACATCACATGTTCCATGATCTTTTTGACGATTCTGCCACTGACCTCCTTTTTCACTTTAAAGGATCTTGTTCTTACTTAAAGGGTATTTTGGTTTTCTTGCAGAATTTCGTCAAACCGCTCTGATACCAATTGTTGAGATTGTGAAATCCCATGTCTAACTCTTTTTTCTCCGATTAGTACGATATTGTCTACTTTGGGCCTAAAAACAAGGTTCGCGTGAATTTACTTTTGGTTTCCTTTCCAAAAAGCCTCGTACTAATCAGAGTTAGACATCTCCGTATATAATACTAAAAAAATATGATGATAAATCTAGACAGTTTGGAATAATAATAAATAAAATTTCAAATATCACCAAAATTTCTTTTTAAAAAAGGTTTGCCCAGGGGGCTTGAAATCGTTTGAGCCGGCACTGCGTATATGAAATCTCTTGTTTGAACTGCTTACCTACATCACACATTGTTATCACAAGATGAATATCAGATATTTTATAGCATGTACTACAACTAATACTTACTCCCTCCGTTTCTAAATAAGTGTCACTCTGACATTTTTCACACAGATTAAGAAAACGTTGAAATATATGTAAGTTGTCATTAATTACATCTCACTGACCAATAATATTCTAGATAAATATATTTATTTATAAGAATAATGTATTTTTAAATTAATTTTGAGCTGGAAGTTAATAAAAATTACATTGGAATTGTACAATGACACTCTTTATGAAACAAAGAAAATGAGCTAAAGTGACACTTATTAAAAAACTGAGAGAATATTAGTTAGTGTGTTTCAATGTTTCAAAAGAAAAGTTAGTGTGTTTCAAACTATCAATCAATAGATATTAAATTATCAATATAAAGGAAGTTTGCATGTGGCTTTATAGTTTAATATATCATCATCCTGGAAGGAGAGTTATATATCTTGTTTTCTTTTCATTTCAGTTGATTACTATTTTATTTGTCGGTTTAAGATTACTATTATTATTATGCACCTAATACATGCGTATAGTAAATAAGGCAAATATGGAATCTCTTGATTGAACAGCCTACCTTCATCACACATTGTTTTCACGAGGTTCAGGATCAAATACTTTATAACATATATGACCTAATAGTTTTCTAATATTATTTGAAAATTAGGTTTTATTTATATTTATCTTAACTTTCACAAAAACTAACTACATATATTTGATAAATAAAAAAGTTATTATGTTGTATTTTTAGTATTATATTTTCATTTCCTTTTTCCTGAATTAAACTTTTTATTACAAATACTTTTGGATATATTAAATATATACATATCTCAAAAATAAATGACACCTCAAAATTTTATAATATTATTGAGAAGTTTGGATTTTACAAGTCACACTCGCATCAATTAGAGTCTAGTTATATGCATATTATCAATAAATTAGAACTAATTTTATCTTTTAAATATTATAGTTTCTGAAAAACTCAATCAGCTATATATATATTCTTATAAATCCTTGATTTTATTTTATTTTCGTTTCAATAATTTTTTTTAATAATTAATCTTTGATTAATCATCATATTTTTTTCTAATTAACAAGTCTAACTTTATTTTTAATATAAAAATATTTCTAAGCTAATAGAATATATTAGATACTAAAGAACGAAAATTAGTTTTTCTATGTTTTTTATCAAATAATTAGAAAAATAAAAATATACGTAATAGAAATAATCCGATCTTCTGATATCATATTAATTTAAAAAATATATCTTATGGTACTATTGAACTATATCAAATCAATAGTTCAAATAATTTAATATCATGAATTAAAATTTTGGTCATCACTTGATCCAAATTTGGTTTAAACAGTCTATTGATAAACTAATAAAATCAAACTTCTTTGTTGTTGATTATTTGTTCTAAATTTTAATCGACTAGAAGTTTTCAAAAACTATTGGTCACTTTGGACTGATTAACACTTTATTCCCCCCCCCCCCTTCTAATATTAGCCCAAGACAGAAAAATTTCATAAATATATTTATAAATCTAGGATAAAAAAATAAAACTAAAAAAATTAACAGTTTCTAGTGTAATTATAAGAACAATAATACGTTTGATTCAAGCTACAGAAAATTTCTGCAACACCAATGGAAATTGTTATATATGAAATCTACGTTCAATTTAGATGACAATTTTAAGATTGGTAGATAAATTCTAGATGAGTTATAAAATTTTAAGATTTCATGGTTATTGGTTTATGAATTTTTAATTTCTTAGTAATATTCATTGTTATTAGTTTAAGAACTTTTAAATTTCATTCAAATCTTGTGTTATTCAAAAAGTTTAGATATCATTGATTTTGAAATTCTATTAAAATCTATTGTTATTGGGATATAAATTCTTTATGTTATTATTCATGAGACTCAACTTTGACAATACCATGTATTTTCTTTAGATTATTAAAATCTACGAAGTGCAAAAACAAACATTTCCCTATCGTCTTGTATAGGTTAGATTGTTAAGCAAATAAGTGATGATCTTGGCATTTACCCTTTTTAATTCTAACGTGAAGAACAATAACGCCATTAGACAATTCTTTCAGAATGTGAACCAAACATTAGAAGAACAAAATTCAAGCCACGGAGAAAAGAAAATCACAGAAACAATTATAACCATTTTCTTAATCCATTTGTCCTACTACCGCATACCACCATCAATTTCTTACTTCGTCATTTAGAAAAAGCCTACAAAACTAGATATTTCTAACCTGAGCATCTGGGAAACAAGACTAGCTAGTAGAGCACAAAATATGACGTAAGAAATGGTGTCAGAACAACTTGAAAGAATGATATAGGAAGCTTTTAGCAAAAATAAAATAAAAACATGATATAGGAAGCTCACAAAACACATGAGTATCATATAAAATTTGATATGATGAAACTAGTTCTTGCAGGAAGCTTAAGATGAAACTCTGCATCAATGTCAATTAGTTGCTGGTAATATATATTTCCGTTACGTTTTTTTTGTGGAAAAGTTCTATAAGAATTTTTATATCTATTATATTAAAAGAGATTTCTTTAAAAAACAAATATACGTAAATCTATGAAAATCAGCAACTATCAATAAAAATCCATACAAAGTATTTGTTAAGTTTACTTAACTTTTGAAAATCTATCAACTTTTAAAATTGTTAAATTCTACACAAATTCTTGTTCCAATAATATCCCCCTAAGTCTTTGGCCACAAGGGCACCAACAAACATGTACATACATATCCCCACCATAACCACACCCAAAGCAGAGCAGGCTAGTAATGTAAAAACAGAGATCACACGAACAAGTCAAACGCGTGATCATCTAAGAAATTACAACAATGTTACTTAAACCATTTTTGCATATCTATACTTGCTTAGCGTAAGATTCCGTTAAGGTGATAGAGAGAAATGCATGTTTGCTCTCGTTTTATCAACCCCTCAAATCCGTCGGTTTAGTTACCTTCTGGTTCTCTTTTAGTCACGGGTTGGTTAGTAAGAATGGTGATTAGGTTAACAAAGTACTTTATCACAGTCTTTTTTTTTTTCTTTTTGCTAAAACTTTATCACAGTCTTACAATGACCTTTTTTTATGAATAAAAAATATGTCTTGCCAAGAAGATAGATGCGGGAAAAAAAAATCTCAAATAACTTTAATTTCTGTTACACAACAACCATTACCAAATCTATAATGACAAATGTATAACGAGATTCAAAACTCGGAACAGAAACATAAAACCTTTACTATGATGCAATACGAAAACTATGAACCCTAAGATACATTAGTCTTTCACCTATTGAAGAATATCCAGAGGTGTGACCCAAAACATACAATTGCAAAATTTTGACTCGTAAAGCTTCTTGATTTGCTTGCTTTCCCATTCAAAAATGCTTAGACTTCCGTCGATGAAGTAAACGGAGTTGTCTTTGATGAACCCTCTAGATCCTGTTTCACCTGCTGAAACAGCTATACATCTACCTCGAGGGCTCAAGAACAATGCCTTTCCTCTCAAGCTTCTCACCATAGTCCATTCTTTCGTCTCTGGGTTAAATTCATAAATCTCGAAATACGTTGAGAAGTCATAATCATCACTAACGTCTAGCTTCTGTATAACCACCCACAGTTTGTTGCGATCCGACTCTGCAAAGTACTTCTTGCAAGGGTCATATCGAAACGGCGAGGCGCTGCATAGAGGAATAGCTTTCGGATTGTTAGGACTAAGTTCACACTGATATATCCTTCCAGTTCTGTCCATGGCGAAGAAGACGCCACTACAAAACACAATGTCATCAACGTGATCAGACTCCAAAACCGTCCACTGTTTATCTCCGCGTCTGCAGAAGGCTAGTTTTCCTCCGTCGGTGTCGTGGATTATGAGCACAACCCAATCAGGGTCTAGTAAACTTGTCGAAGAGACTGCTTTCTTTATAAAGTTCTTTATTAGGGTTAGGGCTCCAGAGATTGCTTGGAACTGAAGCAACCGCTGAATGTCCTCGAAAGATGCCAATGGTGGTAGGTAAACGACGTTGTTGGTAAACGGTTTCTGTAAGTTTACCTCAAACGGGAAAGAAACATTGACGGTTAACAGATACCCTCCTGTGCCTCCGCAAATCCATCTCTGATCATTGCCGGAGAAAATGATATTTTCCGGAGATATGATTCTAAATCCATCGGAGAATTGAACTGATGAGGGATGAGAAACAAATAGAAATGGAACAAACTTGCGACTGTACACGGAGGAAGATGAATATCTCCAAGAAGAGCAGACGGTGGCACAACTAAGGATGTCTTTAGCATCGTTTAGGCTGTGGAATACATATTCTATAAGCTCCGGGAGTAAGTCCGACCAGGACGAAGATGAATGAGATGGTACAGCCATTATTATTAATTTATTAATGTAGATATGAAACGGTCAAAGCTTGTAAAATGACAAGGAGGTTGTTTATAAAGCCAGACGAGAAACTTGGGATGCAAGCAAACGTGTGGAGCAAGTTTTGCCGACTCCAAACGTAGCTTTTAGTTTAAGCTACCACCACTTCTCTAAACAATTGAAAAAACAATTAAAGCCCATGAAATATTATAGGATCCAACAAAGTTACATTACACCGTCTTATTGTAAACTGTTCTTAAAAGACCACCACTAAAAAGCAGAACAGATTCAAGCAATTAGGGTCCACCTGATTCTGTGTGTTTAGAATATTATCATCCAATTCGAAAAAGGAAAAGGCTTGAGAGAAAGAGTGTGTGATTTCACCTCATCTGGAGTCTGTTCAGCAGGGAGACGACGACCACCAGACAAGAAAATGAATGAATCGAAAACCACACAAAAGCGGTCGCAGAAAGCGGTCATCAGCTTCTTCAGCTGATCACTTCTTTTCATTCTATAGGATGCTTCAAATCCTTCCTAAGTATCACCAATCAAGAAACAAAATCAACACAGTAAGTTCTTGTCTTAAGAACTATAGCAAACTTCAGAAAATGCCAAACAGATGATACTCAGACAGTAAATATAATTCAACACTATAATTTAAGACAGAACATACTTTTCACAACTCTTACAGAAGAATATCTGCCTTGGTAAACAAAACACATACCAGTTTACTAATACAGTTCCAGAAACTTCTAAAGACGAGTACATTTAGGCATGCCAATGAAAATTATACTGATATTAGAGCCAGAATCTGATTCCTATTGTCTCTATTGATGATTAATAACCAGTCCTATCATCACGGATGGGAACGTCGAATCCATGCTCCAAACGGTGTCGCTTAACTTTTGGAATTTGTAATGGGCTGATTTAAGAGAAAAGAGGCTCACATGTGGCTTATCAAAGCGTGAAACTACTTCTGTTTGAAATGAGTCAAATGACATTTGTAAAAAATACCAAAATATATCATTTTGTCTTTTTCAAATTATCACCGTAATCTATAAACTTCGAAAAGTACCACAATCATTATATTTAGAAAATATTGCTTATAGTTGTAAAGGGTTTTAAATGATAGTATAAGAACTGTTACCAAATCCGTAAACACACATTCTAAACCTTTAGCTTGAATGCATGTTGTATTATTTCCTTGTTTCTTTTTTTTAGTTAGTTGATATTTACAACCACAGTTCCGGAGGTATACTGTTTTCGATGAACCCATTTGCTAACATTCCTATCTAAAACTCATCTTGGTTGACTGGACAGACATCATTCAAGTCAAGTGACCTACCGCATTGAATTATTTTTCTTGGTTGATAAGAAAAAGTGATTATATATATGCGAGTTTGATTAGGAAGACTTTTAGTTAACGTTCATATTTCGGATAGGGGCCGGTCCATAGGAGAGGCAAGAAAACGGTGGAGTAGGGCACACAAGAATTGTCAAAAAAATTTAAGCTAATTTTTTCTAATAATTTAAATAAAAAAAAATCATCCACCTAATTAGTGTACAAATTTTGGTTTTGATTAGGGCATCCATCAGTTGGACCGGCGCTTAGGGCCATAATAGTTAGAAAGAACTCAATGTGAAAATGACATTTTTCTGTATAATATAATGTTTCGTGGACACTATCAGTTTTTTAGTTCCGTGTAAATGATGGCTTACCGACTTCGAGCCTGGGGCGAAAACGTATCGTACGATGTCGACCAACACCATCAAAATATATAGAAAAATAAAGTTTAGTTTCATGATTCAGAAATTATATGGTTATGTATGGATATCATTATACCTTTTTTGAACAAGGATATCATTATACCTAATGTCTAAACCAGCATACAAAGCACGAAAACATATAACGATCATTGAAAGAATGAAAGTATACTATTTCCATATGATTTCTGATTTTGTTTTAATTGTTAATTTAGGTCTTAAACACCCAAGCTCAACCCATTGGAATCTGTAACAGTACCATATGTATTGGTATTGACTATTGAGCATATGTACATTGATACGTACGATTTTTTGAGTTGTCATTAGGTTTACACTACACGAAAAGAAAAAGAATTGCAAAGTATTAATTAGAAAAATCATTAAAAATCTGTCAAACAAACCTTATTAATTAAAAGATGTTACTCTTAGATCAAGATAGCATATTAGAATGTCGTACCAGATTAAATCGAAACAAGTAATTTTAGTTTATCAGAAACATGTGACTAAACTTGCGTATGCAGATTTTTACAAATACTAAAAAATTTAAATGCACATTTTTTCCAAGTATTTATAAACTTTGGTCGTAAATTTTATTTAAAAATGAATAGCTAGCAGTAGTGTTCAACTTGTATAGGAGGATTTAACTCTACAAATATTGTTCTTCTCTTTGGACGGGCACCAAATATTAGGATGGACAATTGCTTGAGTTTTTTTTTTTGGTAAAATTTTACCTTGATTTATTTTTATACTGAGAGTTACTTAAAATAAGTGTTCCATGTTAGACCATCTTTATCGCTAAAACGGTGAGTGGATTTCTAGTTTTTTTATTTTTTTATTTTTTATTTTTCTTTTCTGATTTAAAAAAAAAATAACTATTCATGGGCCGCCACTTGTTGTGGGGCCCGTGAACAGTTTAAAAACCCAGCTGAAGACAGCGCCTATTCTGCAACTTTGGCGACCGACTTTTCTTTTTTTTGGGTCCCACAATCACTTTTTCTCCCTAAAAACCTTAGTTGAAGACTGGGATAATCCTGCTCTTATGAGACCCTAAAAATTTATATATGTCATTTAATTTCTGAATAATTTTCTGTATACAGGCTTCGATCACTGCATTAGATCTATCATCTAACCAATTATTGATATAATACATCCAGAGAGGCAAAAAGGACGGAATATCTGGGAATTCTCCAAAAAAGGACTTGATATAAGAAAAAGAGACGTTGGAAACGAGAGATGGCTATAACGTTCAAATTAGGAGACAGGACAATGGCACATGGCTCCATTCTAGCAGATTCTTCATTTCGCGACGAGACAAAATGTTCTTTAACATCATTAGGTAATTATGTAGTAATTATTACTTATCGTATCATAAAAATGTCATTTTGACATTTTTATTAGTACACGAAGAGAACTCTTTTATAAATTTAGTATAAATTTTGAGTATCTATGCATGTTGATTTGAAAATTTTAATATATAGAAATACTTTGATGTCATAATTGTAACTGAAAATTGTAATCTATTTTATTAGTAAAAGTGTCAAAACACCTGCTTTGTAAAACAAAAACTGAGATAATTTATCAAATTATCATGGTAGGGTTGAAGGTTTTATTGTTTTTTGACAAATGGTAGGGTTGAAGGTTGATAAGTTATTGCGTCAGCCACGGATTTTTATCCCTACTCCGACCAGTTTCGTCGTCTATATAGAATTTGTAATTATAACTTTAACGGTTATATCAGCTGTTTTCCAACAAGTTATTAATATCAATAGCTTATTAACATCGAATAAATGCGTGGTTAATTAGCCTTAGTGAACATGTTGACTGAGTTACGTATGGCTCAAAGTTTGACGTGGGCTTTCACTAACGCATTCATGCCATTATTAAATTCAAAAATAATTTATAATATAAACAATTACTGATTTATTTTTCTTTTGTCAGATTAGGTGATCTAACGTGATTAAAGAGAAAACTACAATTCATTTCTATAAATCATACAGAACGTTAAGAAAATCCTCCAAAAGTATACAAGGCTGCAGTGATAAATAAACAATCCAAAATTGAATGGTAATTTTGTCACGTACCCCACCATCTGACAACATTTGGTACAGTTCCAATCACAGTTCGATTGAAACGGTCAAATTTGCAGTAAAAATTAAAATAATAATTTAACTTTAACACGTCACCGAGTAATATCTAACATGGTTACCTAATACTCTCATGCTTCTCAGCAATCCCCTACTCACATGCAGGTTAATCTTCTTCTTCATCATTATCTCTCTTCACGAATGTGCCACGTGTTTGATTCTCATCATCTTTTTGTTTTTGTTTTCTTCACAGGTTCTGGAATGATCGGAGTGAACTACGGCCGGATAGCAGACAACCTTCCGGCGCCGGAGAAAGTAGTCGAGCTTCTCAAATCACAAAGAATCAACCGCGTGAAGCTCTTCGACACCGACAAAACCGTCCTAACCGCGCTCGCGAACTCCGGCATCAGAGTCGTCGTCTCCCTCCCCAACGAGAATCTCACCGCCGCCGCCGCGGATCAGACCTACACCGACAATTGGGTTCAGGAGAACGTGAAGAAATACACTACGGCGACCGATATCGAAGCCATCGCCGTCGGGAACGAGGTCTTCGTCGATCCCAAGAACACGACGAAGTACCTCGTCGCAGCTATGACGAACGTTCATAACTCTCTGGTTAAGTTCGGTCTCGGCGAGTCGGTTAAGGTCTCGTCCCCGATCGCGTTGAGCGCGCTGGCGAATTCGTACCCTCCCTCCGCCGGTTCATTTAAATCGGATTTAATCGAACCGGTTATTAAACCGATGCTCGATCTCCTCCGCAAAACGTCGTCGCATTTGATGGTGAACGCTTACCCGTTCTTCGCGTACGCGGCCAACGCGGATAAGATCCCGTTGGACTACGCGCTGTTCAAGGAGAACGCGGGGAATGTAGATAACGGTAACGGTTTGAGGTATAACAGTCTCTTCGACGCACAGATCGACGCCGTTTTCGCCGCCATGGCCGCCGTGGGATTCAGCGACGTCAAACTCACGGTGACGGAGACGGGATGGCCTTCCGCCGGAGACGAGAACGAGATCGGCGCCGGGGCCGCTAACGCGGCGGCTTATAACGGCGGGTTGGTTAAAAGAGTGTTGACGGGTAACGGAACGCCGTTAAAACCGAAGGATCCGCTTAACGTCTATCTCTTCGCGCTGTTTAACGAGAACAAAAAGACGGGGCCCACGTCGGAGAGGAACTACGGGTTGTTTTACCCAAACGAGAACAAAGTGTATGACGTTCCGTTCTCTGTTATGGTAACGCCGGTGAGCGATAGCAAAGCGAAGGTTCCGGTGAAGAAGGCGCCGTCGTCGCACGTGGGACAGACGTGGTGCGTGGCGAACGGGAAGACGACGAAGGAGAAGCTTCAGGAAGCGCTGGACTACGCTTGCGGCGAAGGTGGCGCTGATTGCCGTCCGATTCAGAAGGGTGCCACGTGTTACGATCCGGAGTCGTTAGAGGCGCACGCTTCTTACGCGTTCAACAGTTACTATCAGAAGAACGCACGTGGTGTTGGCACGTGCGATTTTGGTGGGGCAGCGTACGTGGTCTCGCAACCTCCCAGTACGTATTCTAATCCTATTCTTTCTCTATCATTTTAGTTAACACTAATCAGTGTAGGTGTAATGATTTTAATTAAAATATTTTTGTTCTTTTCGTGTTTGTAGAATACGGGAAATGCGAGTTTCCAACAGGGCACTGAAATGGCCATGGAGGATCGAGCGGATTAAATTAGTTGCTTTTCTCGTTATTTATTTGAGAGTACCATTGTTTTCTCATTCGAGTATGATTATTTATTTATTTATATGCGTAGAATTCATTTCACTATTGTATATTTGGCTGGTTTCATCGTATAATATAGTTCTCAGTATTTTTTTTCTTAATATCAACCTCTACGGACAACATTTACACATACATGAAATCAAATCTCATCCAGTTGCGTGACATTTTAATTACTCCATGCTCGAAAGTTAGTTGAATCGGTGTAATTATTATGCTCAATTGGTGAATGGTGATGCTCCCCTGTTGAAAACCTTTTAGGAGTTGAGATGACTGAGAAACAATTAGGAGAGGTTTAATACATGCTTTGTACTGAGGCAGAACAATGATCATACAATGAGACCGGTGCTGAGAAGGCAGTGGTATCATCTGTGAGATTGCATGTGTTTAAGAAATCTGGATTGGTGAAAGAAGATCCTTTAATGAACCCTTTGATCCAAACAAACATAACGCAGTGTCCCAAGGGCCAAGTCCCAGATGCTAGAAAACAAGGCGCATTTGCTTATGTCCTTAAGGTACTAAACTATCAAAGATTTGCTCTCGTTCTTTCTTTGGTCGCTCTTTTAAGTATATGCTATCTTTTTGTAATGGTTTGTTTTCCGTACTCTGCAGTTCGAATACACATTGTTTGATCGAGTTATAAGACCAGCCGAGGTTGGTGCTACTTGCGCGGTTGGGAATCAAGAAAGCGAGAAAGAGTCTGAAGCTTGACAGACAGAGATTTCAACTTTTTGTTATAACTTGTAACTTTCAACACCTTCCTGAAAATTTGTTATTTTTATTTTCTATAGTTGTAAACTTGAAAGCTCTCTGTCTCTCATCTTAACATATTCATTGGATGAACAAAATCTCATAAAGTTAGCTGGACATTGCTCTGCCCATCCAGAGAGCCCTGGTTCTTTAGCATTTGTTTTCATGAAGTTATAAAAATGGAACATCAAATCCCATAAGGATGATATGATATGATTCTGATGGAGCCAGGCTCTTTGGTCATACTCATTCATACATATATAGAGCTTCCTCTAACTAAAGGCACAATACCTAAGGATCAAAGTGCAATAGAAAAGCCTAGAATAAGTCACATCTGAGACATTATAGCTACAACAATACCAAATCCTGAGACTCTTACAGTCTTACTGTTGCTTCACCCGAATTTAATACTATGATTCTCTTCATTCTTCAGTCCCTTGAGAATTCAGACACAGACCCAGTCTCCAGTGACGACTTCTTTTTGCTTCCTGCAAAGGAAGTAAACAAGAACATGTATGAACAAACAAAACTTGCGAGAGTTCACACCAATACCAGTTAAAATTTGCTGACTTTGAAGCTTCTTACCTTAGTTTGGTCCGTGTCTGTCACGTTCATGTCCAGCTCAACGCGTCTGCGAAACGGAGATTCAGTGTCGAACTCATCATCACTCTCTTCCGCTGAACCTTCAGTTTCAGAATCCTTACTGGCCACTTTCTCTCTGTTCTCAAGCATCGCAATCTACAAATAAAAGAAAATCAATCATTCACAATCCAAACTCAATTCTAAATTTCTGACACAAGAAGAAAACCCTAAAAATAGATTTTTTTGCCAATTCGGGAAAGCTTGCTAACTTACTGGAGCGTATCTGAATCTTCGCTTAGGCGGCTCCTCCTCCGTCTCGCCGGAGGCTGTCGAGGAAAGTGGGGCCCACTTGTGGAGAAGCATATGATGCTGAGAGTTGCTCCGACCGGTGGGTTTAGATGGTCGGAAAATGCCGACTGGTGAAGTAGAGACACGTACCCACTTCTTCTTCCACTTCCTTACACGGCCGCTGAAAACCGCCGTCGAGGACAGGCCGCTGTATCTCGATGTTCGGCTCAGTCTCGAAGCTACGCCTTCCATCTCCGCAAGCAAATTCTCTTTCTACCAATGGTCACTGTCACTCTGCTCGGACAAGAATATAGTTACTTTATTGAACTCTCTGTTTCTCTGTCTGTAGAAACGCAGCGTTTTATAGCTGTATTAAGGGTATATATGTAAATTACACAGTTTAAGGAAGACCCAGCTTTACTTTGACCAAAGAAAAATTAATTTTATTTGAGATGAATTCACTGTAATGGTTCTTTTATTTTGAAACTAAAATGGTATTCTTCTATAATAAATATAATTATTTTAGTGTAGAAGAAAATATAAAGAAATGTTACATTTTTACTTTTATTTTTAGAAGCGAAAGAGAGTTGAATCTATAAAAGAACTTCAATCTTTTTTTGTCTATTTGTCCGAATGTGTATGGGATTGAGTTTTGGTAGGAATGAGAATGGATGCAGTGTTTAATATTTAGGTGAAATTGAGTGTTTGAGTTCCAGCAAATTCTCTGTGAAGATTGTTGCCAAACAGTCCTAAGTGGGTTCATGCTTATACTCTTGTTTCCGAGAGAGTAACAAAACTAAACAAAAATAGTAACATAAACATTCTCATAAAAATTTGAATGTAGTTCTCAAGAGATGAACTAGTTAAAGTGGTCGAGAACTCGATCATAGAGTTAAAAATAAAAACATAAACAAGAATGCGATGAGGAACGTGTGAAAGATCAGGTTAGCTAGTTTAAGAGTATCATTTCATTGAACAATAAGATAGCTGAAAGAGCGAGGATCGTCTTGAATTGGACAGTTTAGGTTCAAGATATTTTAGAAGGAGCAAAGTTGCTAGAATGGTTGAAAGGACGAGCTGACATTCAAATATTCAATACATTAATCGTTGATTAGCATAGTAACGTATGATTCATGATTGGCATGTTCTGGTTTGTATGAGCATTTTTGGTTTCGAATTATGATTATTTTGTCATGGGGAGAGACACTTTATATCTGATGGTTGTTTGTAAGACAAATTGTTGCAGTAAATTATTGTTGTATTGCAACATAAAACTTATACTATTTGACAATTGTTTGTAAAATTAATACACCGGTTGTAATAAATGATTTCTAGGAATATTTTTTTTTGAATGAAAAAAAATAATCTGTGTTTTATCAAATATTTGGCATATGAATAAAGTATATATGTCGATTTTATATTGAATCTGCCAACTAACATTGACTGTGACTTGTTTGTTTGTTTGTCACATAACTCATTATCTTTTCTAGTTTGGTTTATTTGACTCTTGACTAGCGTTCCTCTGACCTCATCACTTTTGCTGCTTGTTTTACCGGTATTTATTTACCAAGCCACTCCTCCTGATCTTGTTCAAACTTTTTTTTGAACTGAGATCTTGTTCAAACTTCAAACTAAAAATGAAATGTTATTTTTGTAACCAATCCTTGTCATTGTTACATCACCTCTAAGGCTCTAACCAATATCCAACATGTATGAAATTGTTGACAGGTTTACAAAGAATTCCTAATATTTTATACAAACTTGTATTATTGGGATAAGATACAGTGTCATGAGAAAACCACATTTATAATTCCATTTTAACATAAAGACATTTGTATGTTTGTCTTTGTCAAGAAAGTATCTAAATTGGCGTGGTCAAACAAGGAAAGCACCAAAGTCAAGGAAGAGTAAAAGACATAGTTGTTGTGTCTGTAAACACTAAACAGTGTCATGTTCTTGTAATAAAACAGGGAAACTAGGGGTTAAATATATATTTTTTTCGTTTGTCTGTTTGTTAATTGGAGTTTCCATCGTATTACAAAAGTTACAGAAGAAGAAGAAGAAGAGTGTTGGAAGTGTTAATTTCGGTAACTAAACCTTTTCCTTTGCTTCAATTGTGGATGACATGAAACAGAGAGCAGCGAGCTGGTCCTCACAATTCCTTTCTACTGCGGAAAAGGCAACAATGATACAGTCAGTTCTTTCAGCTAAGCCAAACCTTGCTATGTCAAGTTTCCAGCTACCGATAAGTCTTTGCAAACAAATACAATCACTACTCACCAGGTTCTGGTGGGACGGTAAAGATGGCGAGAAGAAGATCTACTGGAAGTCTTGGGAAACACTGACGCAACCAAAGAGCATGGGAGGACTGGGGTTTAGAGATGTCCAAGCGTGCAATCAAGTCCTGCTGGCAAAAATCGCATGGCGAATCCTCGTAAACCCAACAGCCTGCTGGCTAGAATCCTCAAAAGCAAGTACTGCCACAAGACCTCTTTCACCAAAGTAGCACCAACCTCAGCTATATCGCACGGGTGGAGAGGAGTACTTGTTGGAAGAGACCTTCTACTCCAACACCTCGGCAAGGTGATAGGAAACGGAGAGACCACACACCTATGGTCTTGGATAGAACCTGCTAGAGGCTTAAAACCCATAGGTCCAATTGCCCTACAAGACAAAGATCTTATGGTATCAGACATACTGACAAGAAAAACTAAGGAGTGGAATAAAGATCGAATCATGGAACTTGTACCTGAGCTAGCAAATCAGATTCTCAAGATCAAACCCAGCAGACTAGGAGCTGAAGATGGTTTTGTATGGCCACTACAGAAGACAGGTGCATACACGGTGAAATCAGGATATTTCTCTATCCACTGTCTCGACACCAAATCGACAGACCCTTCGGAGGAGCTAACGTCTTGGAACTGGAACAAGCATATTTGGCTTCCACCTCTACTTCCAAAACTAAAGTATTTTCTCTGGAAAGTTGTCACCAACTCCCTACCGACAGGTGCCAATCTACAAGTAAGAGGACTCCTTGATAACACGAACCGTCTCTTCTGTGGTGAAAATGAAACAGTATACCACATCCTATTCCGTTGTAACATCGCGAAGGAAGTGTGGAAGGGAGACCTCTGGTCAGGAAGATTCGATTTCGAGGAGAAAAGCTTCAAGGAAATTCTTCAATCTTCTTACAGATGGACCAATCTCCCTCCATTGGGGGTGAAGACAAACCTCTTCCCCTGGATCTGTTGGCACCTCTGGATTAACAGGAACCGACACTTTTTCGAGTCCCGAAGACAAAATGCTCAGACGATCTCACTCAACGCGATTCACGCAGCAAAAGAGTGTGAAGAGGCACAACTGAGCACCAAACCGACACCATCTTCTCTGAGCAATCCCCAGGCACCATCAGAAATCTCACCGACAGTAATCCAATGTAACACGGACGCGGCTTGGAGCACAGGTCGACAAGCTGCGGGACTGGGATGGGTTTTCTCTGATCAGAACGGGCGAGAGCTTGCTCGAGGATCAAAGGCGCATACACATGTTTCTTCGGCGCTCCTGGCGGAGGCATTAGCAGTGAGGGAAGCCCTTTTACATGCAACCTCCCTCGCCATCAATCACATCTGTCTCAGAACAGACTCCCAATTGCTTGTCAAAGTTATCACCACGGGAAGAAGACCACCGGACCTCTTCGGAGTGCTGTCGGATGTCGACTCCCTGACTTCCCCCCCCCATCATCGTCTTTCCTTCTATTTTCCTGTGTTTTCATTTCACGTTCCTTGAATGGACTAGCTGATTCAATAGCTAAATCCAGCCTCTCCTTGTACCTGGGCCTTGGCCCATAAACTCTTTCCTTATTAATCATAAGCGGTAGTTCAAAAAAAAAAAAAAAAACTTCTCCTTTTTTTCTATTTTTAC
>OVBX01000518.1:0-39332 GCA_900406325.1 Erucastrum elatum
AAGTTGTAAAAAAGGAATTATTTTCTTATAACTTTTACAATTTTCTTTTTTTTTGGATATAGAAAACGAAAATAATATCAAGTAAGTACTTGTATGAAAATGTTTTTTGTTTAGAATATTTTGTAAAAAAAGGAATTTTTTTCTTATAACTTTTACAATTTTCTTTCTTTTTGGATATAAAAACGAAAATAATATCAAATAATTATTTTCTTATAATTTTTACAATTTTCTTTTTTGGATATAAAAAAACGAAAATAATATCAAATAATTACTTGTATGAAATTTTTTTTTGTTTAGAATATTTTGTTTTAAACTTAAAAAGGAAAAATATTATTAAATTTGTATGAAATTATTTTTTGTTTACAATACTTATTTTTTAAAAATAACTTAAAAGGAAAAATACTATTAATTAACTATTTATGTAAAGATTAATTATTTAACACATGTCACAATCTTAAATACACAATTGCCATGTGTCGCAATCTTGTTAATTAGTAACTTTGAAAACCAAGCTTTAATTATTTTCTTATAATTTTTAAAATTCCTTTTTAGGTATAAAAACGAAAAATAATATCAAATAATTACTTGTATGAACTTGTTTTTTGTTTAGAATATTTTGTTTTAAACTTAAAAAGGAAAAATATTATTAAATTTTTATGAAATTATTTTTTGTTTACAATATTTTGTTTAAAACTTAAAAAGAAAAATACTATTAATTAACTATTTATGTAAAGATTAATTATTTAACACATGTCACAATCTTAAATACACAATTGCCATGTGTCACAATCTTGTTAATTAGTAACTTTGAAAACTAAGCTTTATATAATTTGAAAAACCTGAGAATACAACTGACTGTTTATAATAAATCTAAATATTTTTTCTTATTAGAATTCTAAGCTAAAGAGGGTTGTATAAAATGAATTATTTTCTTTTTTTGGATATAAAAAACGAAAATAATATCAAATAATTACTTGTATGAAATTGTTTTTTGTTTAGAATATTTTGTTTTAAACTTAAAAAGGAAAAATATTATTAAATTTGTATGAAATTATTTTTTGTTTACAATATTTTGTTTAAAACTTAAAAGGAAAAATACTATTAATTAACTATTTATGTAAAGATTAATTATTTAACACATGTCACAATCTTAAATACACAATTGCCATGTGTCGCAATCTTGTTAATTAGTAACTTTGAAAACCAAGCTTTATGATAATTATTTTCTTATAATTTTTACAATTTTCTTTTTTGGATATAAAAAACGAAAATAATATCAAATAATTACTTGTATGAAATTGTTTTTTGTTTAGAATATTTTGTTTTAAACTTAAAAAGGAAAAATATTATTAAATTTGTATGAAATTATTTTTTGTTTACAATATTTTGTTTAAAACTTAAAAGGAAAAATACTATTAATTAACTATTTATGTAAAGATTAATTATTTAACACATGTCACAATCTTAAATACACAATTGCCATGTGTTGCAATCTTGTTAATTAGTAACTTTGAAAACCAAGCTTTATATAATAAGGTGTCAATTTTTTATATAAATAATTATTTTTTGTAAAACTATTAAAATATGTTATTAACTCATATATAACTACTAAAATAAATAAATATATACATGCATATATATATATATACTATATATTTCATATTAATAAAAAAAAAGATTACAAAGATAAACTTCACACAATTTTTATATTATATTTGTATAAATATAATTGTAAATGTGTATCAAAAAATATAAAACTAAAGGAACACTAATCCAAAAAATGATAGTTAAATGTTTAAAAGTTTATCAAATTGAACTAGTCACAATAAATCAAAGTAAATAAAATTACAAAAATATTTAAATTTAAAATATAAAATAATAACGCTGAAATATGAATCAGAATTTCTTTTAAAATAAAAAAAGAAAATATTATATTTAAAATTATTATTACTGAGAAAACAGATAACCCTCTGTTTTTTTTCCCTCTAGTAGAGCTAAAAGCAAAGAGGATTATTCCTCCACAGAGGCATGAACACCACCCTGTCCTTCCAATTACTCATACCGACGGCTATTCACCTCAGGTCCTCTCCCTCCTCCTACTTACGCTTCACCTCTCCGCTGAATATACGCGCCACCTTGCGGGACGTCTCGCAACAGTCAGTCGAAAAGCAAACTCTAGAGGTCCTAGAATGGCGCGCCCTATGCAATCAGCTCTGCCCCTTCGCCTCCACATCGATGGGCCTCTCCGCCACCAAAAACGCCTTTATCCCTGTGGGAAAATCTCCGGAAGAGAGCAGGAGCCTCCTCGACAAGACGGCTGCTGCGCTGGCTGCCATGGAAGTGATGGAACCGCGGGGATTGGGTCTGTCTGAGATCCAGAACTTGTCTGAAATAGTGGAGCGTGCTGTGGCTGGTCAATTGCTTACCATTAGAGAGCTCTGTGCCGTCCGTGGCACGTTAACGGCTGCTTCATCAGTTTTTGAGAAACTCCGAAGTGCAGCTAATACTGATAAGCGGTATAATAATCAGTCTTAATCCATAATATGTTTATAAATATGATTGTTATAATGTCATGATTCATGAAACAATACAAGTAACTCAGCTACAGTGATAATGTGTTAGAAGTATCTTAACCAAGTCGTCTTGGTTTAGTGGTAAAGTTAATTTTTGTCCTAGGTTCGATTCGACTTGGTCACCTAGCCATGCCATATTGATGTAGTACCCGAATGCAAGGCTTCGTGGGATTAGTCTTTTGAGTCTAAAAAGTTTTTTAAATTCCCACGGATATAAAAAAAAACAATAAAAACTAATGGTTTATCTTTTATTTATCTTGTAGGGTTACACCTCTTGTAGAAATACTTGAGGTATGTGATTTCAATGCTACACTGGAGCACAAGATTGGTTTCTGCATCGACTCCAACACCTCTGTGATTCTCGACAGAGCTAGCGAAGATCTCGAGATCATCAGATCCGAACGGAGGAGAAACATGAAGAATTTGGATTCTCTTTTGAAGAAAGTATCCTCCAGGCTTTACCACAAGCCCACGGTAACCAAGCGGAGGTCGAGGATGTGCATACCCGTCAGAACTACTTCGCGCAAACGCTTGTTCCCAGGCGGTGTTGTGCTAAGTTATAGCAATTCAGGAGCCACGTGCTTCATGGAACCAAAAGAGGCGGTAGAGCTCAACAACATGGAGGTGAGGCACGCAAATGCAGAGGAAGCCGAGGAGATGGCGATTCTGAGCATTTTGACTTCTGAAGTGTCGGCTGCACAGAGTGGGATACTGCATCTGTTGGATAGGATACTAGAACTTGACGTTGCTTTCGCAAGAGCATCACATGCAAAGTGGATGAATGGTGTGTATCCCACAATAACTAAAACACTAGACATGGATGGAGACGGTGCATCTCTAGCTGTAGACATTGATTCTGTGCAGCACCCGTTGCTTCTTGGATCCGTGTTAGGCAACCCAAATGATGGAAACCTCTTCCCTGTGCCGATAGATATTAAGGTTGACAGCAGATCCAAAGTAGTCGTCATCTCAGGTCCAAACACAGGAGGAAAGACCGCTTTGTTAAAGACATTGGGATTAATTTCTCTCATGTCCAAGTCAGGGATGTACTTGCCTGCCAAGAACCGCCCTAGGTTGCCTTGGTTTGATCTTGTTCTCGCCGACATCGGAGATCCACAGTCTTTGGAGCAGAGCCTGTCAACATTCAGTGGCCACATCTCACGGATATGTCAGATACTCAACATTGCTTCAGAGAACTCGCTTGTGCTGCTAGACGAAATCTGTAGTGGAACCGATCCTTCAGAAGGTGTTGCGCTCGCCACGAGCATCCTACGGTATATCAAAAACCGTGTTAACGTGGCGGTTGTGTCCACGCATTACGGTGACTTGAGTAGGTTAAAGGATAACGAGACTCGTTTCCAAAACGCTGCGATGGAGTTCTCCATGGAGACTCTGCAGCCTACGTTCAGGGTACTGTGGGGAAGTACTGGTGAATCGAATGCGTTGAGAGTAGCTAAGTCCATTGGTTTCGATGGGAGGATATTGGAGCATGCGCATGAATGGAGGGAGAGGTTGAAGCCGGAGCAGGAAGTGGAGCGGAAAGGGTCTCTCTTTCAGTCTCTTGTGGAAGAAAGGAATAAGCTAAATCTTCAAGCGACTAAGGCTGCAGCTTTACATAGTGATTTAATGAACCTTTACCGTGAGGTAGGTATTGCTTCTTGAATATAGTTTTGTTTTCTTGATATTATTCATTTCTTGTACTATCTGTTCCTGATTTTCACTCTCTCTTATGCTATCCTTAAGCTTGAGCATGAGGCGCGTGATCTTGACAAACGTGAGAAGGCTCTTTTCAAGAAAGAAACTCAAAAGGTACAAGAAGATTTAAGCTCTGCCAAGTCAAAGATGCAGAAACTGGTGGCTGATTTTGAAAGTCAGATAGAAACTGCTACGGCTGATCAGTACAACTCTTTAATTCTGAAAACCGAAGAGGCAGTGGCGGATATAATTGAAGAGTATTGTCCTAAAGATCTCTTCTTAACGGAGGAGGAAGAAGGGTATAACGACTACTCTCCGCAAGCAGGTGAAAAGGTTATAGTGACTGGACTGGGAGGTAAGTTAGGCACCGTGGTTGAAGAGCCTGGAGACGATGATGAGACAGTACTAGTCCAGCAGGGTAAGATGAGGGTACGCATCAACAGAAAGGACATAGCGCCCCTTCCTCGTACCAAAACAAGTGTAACACCTAGTCGTTCAAAGAGACAGGTGCACATAATATTATACTTTGTGGATAGTAATGATGATTTGGGTTGAAACATGAGTTCTTATGGTAGATGTTACTTGCACAGGTAAGCATGAAAGAGCTAGGCAGTGTGCTGCAGGTGCAGAGCGAGCCAGTGCGTATTCAAACGTCGAAGAACACATTGGATCTAAGAGGAATGCGGGTGGAAGAAGCGATGTACCAGCTAGACATGGCCATTTCGGGAAGAGAATCAGGTTCGATCCTCTTTATCATTCATGGGATGGGAACAGGGGTTATAAAGGAGCTGGTGCTTCAGAAGTTGAGCAAGCACAGTCGTGTCTCAAGGTATGAGCTGGCAAATCCTATGAACCATGGATGTACAGTTGCTTACATTAAATGACAAAACCTCAAAACACTTTCTTCTCTGTAAACATATGATTGAGAAGTGTGGTATTATAATGGTCCAAACAATAGTTTAGATAGTGAATTGACATTCAAGTGTAGTACAAGAATTTAACTTAAAAAGTGTTTTATTGATGTTGTACTAAAGAAGTGTCAATTTTTATTCTTCCATGAACTAACATATAGAGGTCTGTAAAATCTCAAAAACAGAGGCTTGATGTTGTTATATTTCCTTCAATATAATCCGGATAAGCTTTGCAGGCTCAATGATAAGGATTAAAATTAAAATTTGATACAAGATTAAGGCTAGCCTTTCTACGTTGAACTTATTGTAAATTTGTAACTAATATCAAAAATTAGGGGTTGACATTTTTGTACCAGTTGTTTGATTCTGGTTTAATTGGATTTCAAATTTTCAGGATTAAAATTTTAGTTCAAGTCAGATATTCATAAATTTGGTTTGGGTTTGGTTCAGATTTTTTTTGGTTCGAGTTTGAATAATTTATTTTAAATTATTTACAACTAAATTAAAATTCATTATATATTTTAAATTTTTCGTAATCTAAAAAAAATATACATAAGAGTTTGAATAATGTATGTTAAAATGCTTAAGTATTGTTTTGTTATTTTAGACATTTATTTTTTACTATTTGTATATATTTAAAATATTTTGGATAATTTTAAAATATTAATATATTTTGAATATTTTGATTTATTTAATATAAAATAATTGATATATTTATGCATAAAAAATATATTTAGTTTCGGTTTTTTAAATAACAAGATCTTGATTTCGTTTAAATATTTAACCAATTTTAATTTGGATTCCATACCAATTTTTCGGATTCGGATTTTTTCCTAGCCTTATCCAAAATATGTCAAACCCAGAAAATCAAACCGATTGCCAGCGTGTAAAACAAACCGGTGATGAAATCAGAAACCAAAGACTTACGTAACACGTGTCAAAACAGCATTGGTTAAGCTTACGCAGACAGAGTTCCTGGGAGAATTAAGAGGAACCGTGTTTGTCAATTTGTCTCCGCTTCCTCCTTCCTTCGTCTTCTTCCTCTGCGCTCGTGTTCATGAGAGCTTAAAGCTCGACTCTCTCTCCTTTGACGTTTACGCAACTCCGATTATAAATTTCTCAAGCGCGCTCGTGATTTCTTCTTCCCTGTACGTTGTTTTCTTCCATTGATCTGAGTTCTCAGCTTTTTTTTTATTAAATCATGAGATTAAACTGTAAATTTTCCTGGCTTAGGGTTTTGTAATTGCACAACTTCGAATGCTATTAAAATCTGAATTTAATTTGTTTTTTTCTTCTTTGTGATCCATCGTGAAGAATCAGATTGAGGAGAATCAGAATGATTAAGCTTAGGGCTTACGCGGGGATAAGCACCCTCGCAACACTCTCCGTGATCTACCACGCCTTCAGCAGCCGTGGTCAGTTCTACCCAGCCACCGTCTACCTCTCCACCTCCAAGATCAGCCTAGTGATCCTCCTCAACATGGCCCTCGTCCTAATGCTCGCCCTATGGAACCTCGTCAAGCTCGTGTTCCTCGGCTCCCTCAGAGAAGCCGAGGTGGAGCGTCTGAACGAGCAGGCATGGAGAGAGCTCATGGAGATTCTCTTCGCCGTCACTATCTTCAGACAGGACTTCTCCGTCGGGTTCCTCTCTTTGGTGGTCACTCTCTTGCTGATCAAGGCCTTGCATTGGATGGCTCAGAAGAGGGTGGAGTATATGGAGACGACTCCGTCTGTGACTTTGGTCTCGCATGTTCGCATTGTTTCTTTCTTGGTGTTTCTGTTACTCGTGGATGGTATGCTTACGTATAGTTCGATACGGCAGTATATTCAGACTCCCAAGGCTTCCATGTCTGTCTTTTTCACCTTTGAGTAAGTGTCTTTTTGCCTTTTTGGGTCATGGAATCATCTTAGGTTTGCTTTGTTTGATGTTAGTTAGACTGGTTAGGAATCCTATAGAACTGGAGATATGTTATAAACTGGAGGTTAAAATTAAGTTTTTCTGAAGTGTGCATCATAGGGTCGGATCTGAGATTTTGAGGGCTTGAAACATTTCTTAAAAACTATCGGGGATTTATACCTAAGTAAAAACCTCTGTAAATTTTGGTGGCGTAGGCCAATGTTTCATTCGATTGTGCCCAGATCTGAGCCCTATATACAGCAGGCTAGCTTTAAGTCATTAGCTGATAATTATATGTTGTAGGTATATGATTCTAGCGACTACGACTCTGTCTGTTATTGTGAAGTATGCCTTCTATGTCACTGATCTGGTCAAGGAAGGTCAATGGGAAGCAAAGCCTGTGTATACTTTCTATTTGGAGCTTGTTCGAGACTTGCTTCACTTGTCCATGTACCTCTGCTTCTTCCTTATGATCTTCATGTAAGCTTTTTTCTTACTCCAAAACTCTTCTTTTGGTATTATATCTTTGATTTAAGTATCGTTTTTTGTTTTTTTTGGTTGAATAGGAACTATGGCCTTCCCTTGCATCTAATAAGGGAGCTCTACGAAACATTCAGAAACTTTAAGATCCGTGTGACTGATTACCTCCGGTATCGTAAAATCGCTTCCAATATGAACGATCGGTTTCCTGATGCAACTCCTGATGAACTCAGTTCGTAAGTTGTTGATATTTGTGATGTCACAAATATTCTAAATATCTTCCAATTGCTTTAATAACAGTTTTTTAATTTTTAATAACGTGGGGGTTTTGCAGAAATGATGCCACCTGTATTATATGCCGTGAAGAAATGACCTCAGCGAAGAAGTTAGTGTGTGGACATCTGTTTCATGTGCATTGTCTTCGCTCATGGCTGGAACGACAGAACACGTGTCCCACCTGCAGAGCACTGGTTGTCCCAGCTGAGAATGCTACATCAACAGCTTCTGGTGGAGCACAACAAGTATCCTTGCAACAGGGTACCGTACCGATCTTGCTATTTATTTTATTATCTTCTTGATGAATTTTGGATTCGGTACTCCCAGTGTTATGTCTCTTGTGAGGCTCTTGGTATGTGGGAAATCGAGACTAATGATGTTTATGCTTGGAACAGGAACAGGAACAGGAACGGGGACTTCTTCAAGTTCAGATGGCCAGAGTTCTTCTGTTGCTGCAAGTGGTAATTTGAGTAGGCATGAGGCTAGGGTTCGAGCTGCTGCTTCTGCAGCGTCCATATATGGGAGATCCTTTGTTTATCCATCTTCTGAAAACACACTAGTCTGGTATGTACCCTATCATTTTTATGTCAGATTGGCCTGTATATATCATGTTAGTTTTTCTTCTGTTATCATCCATTATATGATGGTAGAGAAACAACTAACACATAATTTGAACATATGAAGGTCTCAAGGCAATTCGTTGCTTCCTCAAGCAGAGCTAGAATCTTATAAGAGATCTCTCGAGTCCCAGATTGAGGTACTTTGGTATATTATTTGTACGGAAACTAACCATTTTCGAAAGCGGCTCTCAAGACTTTCTCTATCAAATTTTTTTTCTTGGTAGGTGTTACAAAACCAACTACGTCTTCTAAAGGAGCCTGCAGCTACTGTAGATATGAAAGGAAAGTCGGTTGTGGAAACTGCTGAGTGAACCCATCAAAGAAAATGTGGGAATGGTTTTCCTAGAAAGGATACTGAAATGTACATGTTGGTTGGTTGTCTTTTAGAGCATGGAACATACATACAAAGGCTCTAGAACCGTGTCGTATTCGATCTCCAGAACCGTTGTTTCATTTCAACATGCGCAAGTTTTTACTTAATTCACCATGATTACATTTTTTTGTCTTGTTCATACAGTAATTTCAAATCCTTTTGTGGTAAGGCGGATATCTTCAGAAATTTGAATGCATACATGTAATCCTACGATCATTTAAGAAGAAACTTCACAGTGTTCAAAAAATAAGAAGTAGAAACTTCGCAGTTATAATCTATATTTCATTGTACTTTTTTTTAAATAAAATATAAGTTTCCTATCAGTTTTGCAACTAGAAAATTGCAGATATTTCTGATAGAATTACATTTGCAGGGTCAGTAATGATAAGAAAAAAAAAACGGTAAACCGTTCTCCGGCGAGAGAATGTTAAATCGTCCGGTGGCCACGTGATAAGGATATCTGAGTGTAGTTGGATTCGGATTCGAACTCAGCTAAATAATGATAAGAAATTCCACAAAAGGTATATAAAACGAGTGCAATACGAATTATTATTTTTTGTTTCTGGTGGAAGTGTGACGTAGTAATCAATTGAAAGAAGTTTGGGCCCGGATCCTTGAACCTCAAAAATTTTAGACGGTGTATGATCTTCACAATAGGGTCTGATGGGAAGTTGTTTTGTTTTAAGTTAACAACCCACAATTGTAACCTCGTATACTAGAGTTTGATTTTTTTTTTTTACTAAAATTTCCGTTTTATTTATAAACAACCCAACACATACAATCAAGACTACGAAAGAAAAAACTCAGAACCACAAAAAACAAAATTTAACGAGAACCTCTAAACGAAAAAAGAAAGCCAAACTGCAAGAACTGAGCTTTGGCCAGGAGGAACTATTTGTCTTCGAGCAAGAGAATCCAATCTGAGTCTCAATGTCTGACGAATTTCTGCGATGAGTGACCCTGGGGACATCTTCACAGCTGTGTGAATTTTTTTTATTCCTTCATTCCAAAGAAGATACAGAACTGCTTGATGAATAAGTCTAGCAATCAAACTCACATTACTATCTTTTGAAGGGGATTTCTAGCAATCAAACTCGCGTATACTGGAGTTTGATAGTGTAATCAAGTAAGCAAAATACTCAAAAAAATATAACAAAGGTAAAAGCCTCAGAGACGCACAATTTTGCAAAGCATAAACTTATTTTTATTAAAGAGAGATTATATAAATGTAAAAGATATATTGTTATAGCTAGTTTTTTTTATTCAGATTGAAGTCCATTTTTGATTTTCTAAATATAGTGATGTTAATTTGTCCCTTTAAACCTAAAATTTATTTACAGTTACGGTAATTTTTTATGTTAAACAAGAACAACATAAAATTTGTACATGTGTAAATTTAACTAATACATTTTTTGTCATCAAAATTAATTAATACATATATGGAAAAACCAAGTATTTTTCTTAATTTTATTTAAAAAATATTGTATAAAATATGTAAATCTAAAAAAAAGAAATTTTCTGTAAGTTAATAAATTATCAAAATCTCAAAATTATTACTACCCCTATTCTCGAAAGTAAGATTTTATAGATTTAATTTTTGTTTCACAAAGATAGATTTTCTATATTTTAAAGTACTTTTGTATACTTTTAAGAAACATTAATTGTGAATATTTGAATTGATTAAATTTCATTGGTGAATAGTTATTGGAAAATATATAGAAAAAAAGAAATAGTAAATTAAAAACTAAACATTTATTATGTTCTTAATAAACGTAAAAATTCTAGAAAATCATATTTTCGAGAACAGAAATAGTATTAATTTAGAGAGTTTTTACTGTATATTTATTCGTTGTTGTACTGTACTTTATTATTAGGTGGGAACTGAGAAAAGAAGAAAAGAGAAAAGCATCCTTATTTCTAGTTTGCCGACCCAAAAAAAAGAAGAAAATCTTTCTAATTTCCATTGCCCATTATTATAATAATCTTTTACCATTCCTCTTTTGCTAAGTTTTGCAAAGTGCACTCTTCCTCCCCAAAATCGAATCGAAAGAAGGAAGGTAAGGATGTGGGTGGAGATAATCTGCGCTCTCGCGATCTACAAACTCGTTCGCCTCTTCTTCTCCAACGACGAGTTTTCCGACGTTGAAACATCCGACTCCACTGCTCTCTTCTCCGTCGCTCACAAGTCTCTCTCTCTCTCTCCTTTCTTTCCCCGATTTTTCTCCATTCTTTCGATTCTTGATTTTGTATTATTGGTTCTAAAAATTGGCAGACTTGAGAAGGTTTATGGAGGAAAAGCATACGTAGGGCTTCGAATTCCAGATGCAGACACTTCTTCTAGACAAGACATCGATCTTGTTCTCGTCACTAAAGGGTATAATATTAAATTAATATTCTCTTCTTCTTCTTGTTATCTTTGTTTGTTTCTGTGGAGGTAACAAGTGATATTATAATATATTGGGTGTAGAGAAGTTGTGGTGGTGGGTGTTAAGAATCTACATGGAATTGTTACGGTAAGGAGTGATGGGAGCTGGGTTTGTGAAGGTGGCAAGCATCATCATTCCACTCAGACCTACCCTGATCCTGTATGTTTCCATTTTTCTTTTATTTTCTTTTTTGTTTTTGTATACATGAATTTAGCTGGTTACTTCTATTATATAGTATGGGTGTTGCTTGCTTGTTGAATAATTTAGGACTGCTGGTAAAAGCTTCTTGATCATCCTTCTTTTCCTAGGCATTATGATATTCGTAATTTATCCATTATGATATATATGAATTGAATTTCTTAACAATCAAATGTCCAAAGTCCAGTCTTGAAAAATGAAATAGCAAACCTGTTGTCCTGTGCAGTTTTTGTTTCTAACTAATAGGTTTATGTTTTCTCTCAGCTGGCTGAAGTGAAGAAACAAGCTTCAGTTCTTGAGTCATATCTTGAACAGAGGGGCGTTACTTTACTTGAAGGAAATATCTCCTGCAAAGTTGTCATTCCCAATCCAAACTTCCGGTATGTATTGTTTTCTTTTTTTAAATCTATTTCCTCCTATGTTTGCAAATAAACATCAAATAGCAATTGCAGAACCTAGTGAAGTGTATGTGTGTGTGTGGTCGTTGCCCTTGAATTATTATATCTTTTTTGAAGGAAAAAAACATATCTGTTTCTGTTTATTTCAGTACAATGCATGCGTTTCCGAGTGAGGTAATTACCTACGAAGAGTGGCAGCATCTGAAACCAGTCTCCAAAAACATACTTTCTGGTTGGGTTAAAGGCGCATTCAGCAGCACAGGGAAAGACACGCAAGACTCTTCGCATCAAAAGCTTGAATTCATCCTTGGCTCGGCACCAGTGTGGGATAGGTCCATACCTCAGTTCATTTCCATGGAAGTAGGAGTTCTGTTCAAAGATTTTTTTTCTTGTGTAAAAGGTTTGATTAATGATTATGCAGGGTGGAGCTTAAAAATAGCAAGATTGTGTTAGGGGAATTCCTTGAGTTCAAAGGAAAGGAGGAAGACACTTCGGCTTTGAGAGATATCAAAAGATCAAAAATTGACCGTATCTCTATTCAACAAACTAGCATGCTTGGATTCGGTAATTTCTCTTTCTTTACATATGGTGTTACCTTTTCTCTTTCTTGACACATGGTATTTGCCTTTTCATTTACATATTCAAAACAAAATTCATTCTCTTCTTCCATTTGCTTCAGCGTCTGTGTTTACATTTTACAAAGAATTAAAATGTTTCATACTCTAAATATCTGGAGTTTTTTTAAGGAATTGGGGTTTAGAACAATTGAGAACTTAATCTGCTTAGTTTTTGTTCTCAGTGATGTGTTTTTAACTAATGGAGTGTAGTTAATTTTAATTTTTTTTTTTTTTGGTTTGCAGCTCCAACAAGGTTGCAGGTACTGTACTCGTACAGGGACTACAGAAGTGAAGGCAGTTCAGGATCAGAGACGAAGGAAGTGACTGTGAGGTCGAGCACCGAGGTTGTGTTCCAGCCACGAGACTCTGGAAAGATTAAGAAGTTCAAGCTATCCTCCATCCTCTCCGTTTCACTAAGTGCCTAAATGTTCTGTCAGCAGAGAAAGGCTGTTCATGTCTACTAGACTACTATATGACTTACATAGACCAATCCTGAAATGAGCATATTAAGAGATAACTGTTTTTTTCTCTTCTTTTTTGTTGTTTTTACTCGACACTTGTTAAATAGGCTTAAGCAATTCAAACGCCTTTGTGAGTAGAGTATTCCGGTTTCATTAGGCGATGCAGGTACAGATGGTGCATATTCAGGCTACTACTGTATTAAATGTCTCCCAATAATGTGGCTATTACGATTGGCAATCAGACTCACAAAATAGATAATAAAAGAAAAAAGAGAAAATTTTCTCCAATGTTACCTTTGCTCTATACAAATAAATTAATAACGAAAATGCTCAGTCTTTCGAGACAGACGACAAAACAAAAACAATTTCAAGAAGAAAAAATAAGACAACAATATCAACGGGTAAGTGTCAAATGTCATAGACAAGCTAAATTTTGATTTGTTAGCCATGTGAAAGCATCAAACACTTTGATCAAATTTAGAGCTATAGTGTTAAACTTTTACAAAGAGAACATCTTTCTCTACTTCTGACTGCTGCTGCTGCAGCTTGTACTCTTCTTTTTAATCAGGTTTCCAAATTTCCGGAGCAGAGGTTTCTTCTTCTTCATATGTTGTTCCTCCTTTAAGAGCAGACTTCCAGAGTCTTCTGTTGAAGAGAAGCCATTGCTGAACTGATCCAAGTTCTCATCTGTTTTTGACTCAACTTCCTCTTCCACAGAGTCGATCTCGGTTTCTTTCTCTTCATATACTTCGCTTCTTTCGATCTTGTAGCTCTCCCACATCTTGAACTCAGTCTCCACACCCTCTTTCTCTATTTTTCCTTCTTCAACACCAAGAGCTGTGGCTTCCATTGGATTTTCTTGTACCTTACGTTCTCTGCTTATGTCATGAAAAGGACCAGTCTCTGCCTTTTCATCCGCACTCCCAGAACCATCTACTTCAGAAAACTGAACCAAGTCATAATCGTTTCCGATGCCATTTCCAATAACTGGTATCTCTTTGGTAGGTGAAGCTTCCTCTACCAGCTTTGACAACTCCTCCACAGCTTCCCTGCCCTTTAACTCATCGTTATCCTGCATGGCTGTCTCTAACTCTGTTTTTTTATCAAGTAAACTCTCTTTCAGCTTCTCTATTTTCCTTGCTGCTAAAGCATCACGCGTTTTAAGCTGTACGTTCTCTTGAGTGGCTCTTTGAAACTCACTTTCATTAGCAAGCCAACTCTGCTCAAGATGTAACAACTCATCAATCTTTCTCAAAGAAGAAGCTTCCTTGGCCTTAAGCTCCTCGTTTTCGTGTACAACACTTTGGAACTCGTTCTGCTTATCAATTAAACTCTGTTTAAGTTTTGTCAACTCTTCAATCCGCTGGAGGGACGAGGCTGCTCCGGCCTTGAGCTTCTCGTTTTCAACCATAGCAGCCTTCAGCTCCGTTTCTTTAAGAAGCAAACTATGATTAAGATCTGATAACTCGTCTATTGTCTTGAGTGATGAAACTTCCTTGGACCTCAGCTCCACGTTTTCGCAAAAGACAGCCTGTACCTCGTTCTCTTTCACGAGTAAGCTTTTGTTGAAGTTTGATAACTCTTCTATCCTCTTTTGGGCTAGAGAGTCCTTGGCTCTAAGGTCCTCAACCTCCACGAGCATACCATGCAACTCATTTTCTTTATCAAGAATATCCTCTTGCACCTTTGACAACTCCTCCTCAATCTTTTTGAGATAAGCAGTCTCCTCCTCTTTTTCTTGAATAGAACCCTGGAGTTTGGTTTCTTTATCAGCAAGGGCTTCACGCAATTTTGACAACTCCTCAGTTTTTTTAAGATAAGCAGACTCTCTTTCTCTCAGTTCCTCATTTTCCTGAACAACTGTCTGGAGTTTAATTTCTATCTCAACTATTCTCTTATTCAACTGTGAAAACTCCTCAGTTTTCTTAAGTAAGACAGTCTCTCTTTCTCTGAGATCCTTACTTTCGTCAGAAACTTTCTGAAGATTGGTTACGCTATCAGTCAAGCTCTCATTCGCTGCTGACAATTCTTCAACCTTCTTAAGATAAGCAGCCTCCCTTTCTCTGAGACCATCTCTTTCTTGAATAACATTCTGCATATCAGCCAAGCTCATATTCGCCTTTGACAAATCCTCAATCTTCTTCAAATGAACAGACTCCCTTCCTCTGAGCTCCTCAACTTCTTGCTCAATGAACTGCAGTGTTGTTTCTTTATCCACAATGCTATCATTTGCGGCTGACAACTCCTCAATTTTGTTAAGATAAGAAGCCTCCCTCTCTCTGAGCTCTTTACTTTCTTGGGTGACGCTTTGCAGATCCGTTACCAAGCTCTCATTCGCCACTGATAACTCCTCAATCTTCTTAAGATAAGCAGCTTCGCTTTCTCTTAGTTCCTCACTTTCTTGAACAATGCTCTTCAATTTGGTTAAATTATCAGCCAAACCTCTATTCGCCATTGACAAATCCTTTATCTGCCTCGTATGAGCAGCTTCCTTTCCTTTCAGCTCCTCAGCTTCTCGTGTAATGCTCAGCAGCTTGGTTTCTTTATCAACCAACGCTTCTTTCACCTTTGTTAACTCCTCCATTTTCTCGAGTACACAACTTTCCCATTCTCTGAGGCTCCTGTTTTCTGCAACGACGTTCTCCAACTCCTCTTCTTTGTCCAACAAGCTCTCTTTCAGTCTCATGCTTTCTGCTTTTGCTTCTCCAAGTGTTTCCTGTAGATACTTTATCTCCCCCTCAGCTTCCTTGAGATTGGCATCTTCTTCAATTTCTTTGAGCAAATTCAACAGCTTGCTTACTTCTTCACGCAAAGACGAGTTTTCTTCTTCTGATTTCTTCACACGTCCCATCAGATGAAGCTCTTTCTCTTCCCACTCAGCCTTAGACTTCTCAATCTTGCTATCTAGATCGCTTTTGAGACTAGCATTTTCTTTTCTTACTTCCTCGAGCATCTTTTCATACTTTTCATTTGTCTCCTTCAAACTCTCAACTTGGCCTTCACGGCAATGGAGCTCCTTCTGCGCTTCCCTTGTTTCATTAGATGCTTTCTGCAAAGCCAACACTACATCTTTCTTGCTCTTCTCTTCTTCCATCTTACATCGCTCCAACTCTACTGAAAGCTCCTTTTCATTTTCCAGGGCTTTAGTTTTCTCTTCTTGGGAGATCTCAAGCTCAGATTTAATTGATTCAACAAGCTTTACCATCTTAGAAGCTTCTTCTTTTGCTATGCAAACCTGTCGTCCAGATTCCTCAAGATCCTTTCTCTGCGCTTCAGTTGTTCTCTCAAGATCCTCAATCTTTTCCTTCTGTGCAGCATTGTCTGACCTCGTCTCGTGCAGCACCTGATTACATTCAGCCAGCTGCTTCATAAAAGAGTCCATAGATTTTGTCTTCAATCTATTTGATTCTTCAATTTGCTTTTCAAGTTGATAAACCTTGTTCTTCCATGAGGATTCAGCCATTTTAGCAGCTTCAAGATCAGCGTTAAGCTTCTCAACTGATCCTTCTTTCTCTTTCACGCTACTCTCAGCCTTATCAAGCTCCTTTCTCAACATTTCCATTTCAGACTTCAGCTTAGAAGCGATATCGTTACCTTCAATAGCTTCCTTCTCTTCCTTTGAACTGAGAAACGCCTTCAACCTCCCTAACTCCGAAGAAAGAATCTCAACCTTCTCACCTTGGATCTCAGCATTCTTGTTTGCTTCCTCGGCACGGCTTACCGCCTTGCTTTTAGCATCGGCCGTGATAGCCAGTTCATGTTTAATCCTCTCGAGTTCTTCTGCGGTGGACAGTAGAGATGAGATCTCTGACGCGTGCTGGTTCCTAATAGACTCAAGCTCCTTCCTCGACTCTGCACGTTCCAGTTCAACAGCTCGGAGTTTCTCCACCTGGAAACTCTCCTGAGCTTGTTTCTGAGCTGTCAATGCCTCTCTGAGTTTCTCATTGGTTTCTTTAAAATCATCTGTGGCTTTAGCTTTGCTATTCTCGAGCATTGCTATTTGCTCCTCAGCTTTCTTTAAATCCTCCTGAGTTTTAGTCAGTTGAGCTTGCATCTCCGACCCTTTTACCGACCGTGATGGCACTTTCTGTAGATTAATGTCAACAGAAGATAAGTCTTTAGATTTTTTGGAACCACAAGACAAGAGAAACTTACATCGGGTGTAGGAACTCTAGTGGTCCGAGCAGGCTTTGAGTTAACTGTCTGAGAAGGAGAACTACGGTCGAGGGAGAGGCGAGTGTTTGGCGGCACAGGGGAAGAGGAAGTAGTGCCATCGGATTTAGCAGCATTGAGTTTACTCACTCGTGGACGAGGTGGTGACGGTTTACTACGAGGAGTCTCCATCAAACCGGTTCTACCATGTAATGATCAATACAATATCAAGATTAAATTAAAAAAAAATCCATATCAGATTATCAGTTTCCACTAGATGATGACAAATAATTCATGAACAGGTTGTCAACCATGAATCTGGATATCAGATAGTAAAATTGGAAACTTATTAAGAAATCAATGAAGCATGTAAAAATTCAGATATAAAAATGAGAAACAAAGTGGCATGCGACCAAAGTACAGAACACATCTCCTATTGTGTTCCAAGTTCAAGACTTTGGTAATGGAGAAAAAATCTACTCTAAGAAAGAAAGGAAAAAAGGAACGTACTTGGTTACTGACGCCATTGTCGCCAAAGACGAGCTTCAAAATAAAGAAGATGAACTGAAAATTTAAAGCAGAGCAAGCGAAAGAGCGGAGCAAAGGCGCCGCTAAATCATCAGCATTGCTGCGAGAAGGAAAGACGGATCGATATGCGGGTCTGATTGATTATTCTTGGAGTTTAGCTGTAAACCCAAAATATTAAAAAAAAAAATTGAGTAAATAAAAATAGTGGGTTGCGTTGTCTCCGTAGTGGTTACCCTCTCTCTCGCCCATTGCAAAAGAATTAAAGAAGAAAGAATTAACTCCAGATTAAAAAGTGTGTAATAGACTAATAGTGGATAAATGTCAGATTTAAACCCAGTTTAATTTTGATAGGATATAAAATCGGAGAAGGATCCAAAGTGCACGTGTCTAGATAACCGGGAGTGAAGCGATCATATGTGGACCAACAAAACAATTGGCTTCATTAAATAATGGATGTGTGCTGTAGGCTGTAGGCAGAGAATAAATCTCAAAACGATCTGATTTTACACAACTGTGTTTACTTTTAAGAAACTGAGTTGAGATCCATTGGAGTGGTCGACTTCATGTGCTCTAATTATTATTACTATTTTCAGATTGACTTTAATATACTGTTTTACTCATACAGCTTTTTAATTTCTGTTGTAACTAAAGTTTGATAAAAGTGGACATTTTAATTTATAATTTTATATGAAACTAAATAGTTTTTAAATTGTTCTGTTATAATGTCGAGTTTCAAACAATGTTTTCATATTCAATCCAAATATGCAGTCGAATAGATAGACCCGATAATCCATATATAATATGTATAACATATGTTATGTTAACATGTATAATTTGTTAATATTATTAGTTTTCTAGATTTATATAAATTTCTATATAAATATACATATATGAGAATAAGTATAATCTGTCTTTTTAGACCTATCCTCCATTATTTGAAAATGATTTTTACTGTTTTGACACTGAATATTATTTTAGTGATAAAAATATATTTGACCATATTTTGCTGAGGAATATAAATTGATATACTAAGTTAAATGATTTTATACACATTAATAGATTGTATGCTAAGAAATTTATTTACATATTCTGGTGTTTTCGATATATTTGTGATATCAATTTTATGAGCCTAATTTACATTTTCAACATTTTAAACTAAATATTTTTCATTATTATTTTTAATAAGAATATATATAGTTTTTTCTTTAGTGTTTATAAAAATTTGATAACTGTATAACAATAACATTGTCAAAAAATATTTAAATTATGGTAGATATATATATATATATATATATATTTAGAAAATAAAAATTTTTCATAGGATAGCTATTTTTAATTTTTTTTTCTTACAAAATAGCTCCCAAGAAAAAAAAAATCAAAAGATTTTTTTTACCCGTAAACTATTAATTCCGATTAAAAGTTTAGAGTTAAGGGTTAGAGTTCTGGAAATGGAGTTTAAAATTAAAAAAAAAAAATAGTAGTTCCGATACTATTTTCGAATTATAAAAGATATTTGAAAAGAAAAAAATCAAAAAGTTATGAAAAATCAAATTTGAAAACATATAACTCGAAAATATTAATTGATTTCGATAATTATTTGAGCCGTTTGTGTGACAACTACTGTACAGCTCAGTGGATGGTTAGTATTGCTATATGCCTCCACTGCGCGAGTTCGAGTAAAGTCACACATTGTTTGCTGGTGTTTGGTGGTGGTGGTGCTTTGTGATGTTGATGATGATTACTACTAGATCATAAACCCTAAAAAATCAAATAAGGTATTCTAAAATACCTTTTTTTAAAATTAAATAGTAACTTAATAACTTCGGAAATTGAGCTTTTTTCTACAGATCCAGGAATCGGAAATCAAACAATCAAAAACCTTTGCTTGCGAATCAAAATAGAAAGAAGCTGTTAGTTCTAATCGCCATGGAGGTTGAGAAACGGATCTGATCTGCTTAACCATCCTTATTAAGAAAAGAGAGATCTGGACGTGGCGATGGGTTACGGATTGGCGATATACGAAGGCACGGTGGTGATCTCATCACTGTGTCTCTTGGGATGGGCAGGTCTTTGGTTCCTGAATCGGCGGCTGTACAAGGAGTACGAAGAGAAGCGAGCTCTGGTTCAGATCATTTTCAGCATCGTCTTCGCCTTCTCTTGCAACTTGCTGCAGCTCGTTCTCTTCGAGATCATACCTGTCCTCTCTAGAGAGTAAGTCCAAACTTACTTGATTTCTAGATTGTGGATAAGATTGTGAATCTAATTGCAGTTAGTTAGTTTGATTGTGGATATGATTGTGAATCTAATTGCAGGGCGAGGATGGTGAATTGGAAGGTGGATCTGTTTTGTTTGATACTGCTTCTCGTTTTCATGTTGCCCTATTACCATTGCTATTTGATGCTTCGTAATTCTGGTAAGCGAGCCTTTCTTGATTTTCTTTTTTACTTTTTTTTAGAATGTCATCTTTGTAATTGGTTAATGGTTATCCTTAGACTACATACTATTGTCTATTGTGGTTAGCCTTTTATAGATATTGTATTCCTCCTTTCAGGTGTAAGAAGGGAGCGTGCCTCTGCTGCGGCTTTCTTGTTCTTGACAGCATTCCTTTATGCTTTCTGGCGTATGGGAGTTCATTTTCCTATGCCTTCATCTGATAAAGGTGTACTACTAGCTTATGCAATCATAATGTTTTTTAATCAGACAAAGTTTTGTGTTTGAATTTGTTGACTCTTCATGTTCTGTTTTTTCTTGCAAGGTTTTTTTACGATGCCTCAGCTGGTCAGTAGAATTGGGGTCATTGGTGTTACCTTGATGGCTGTCTTATCAGGATTTGGAGCTGTTAATTTGCCCTACAGCTATATATCCCTCTTCATTAGGTACTATTATTATGCATTAATCTATATTTCCTTTCCTGTAGCTGCTATTTACTCTCTTTCCATATTTAACCAACGATAGAGTTATTTCCTATAGCGGTAACATTCAATAGGCTGACTTATGAAGCATACATAATAAGCATTGTGTGCATATACTGCTGCCCCACCTGCATCTCCTTCCATTAGTTAAAGAGAACGAAAAAAATGTATATGAAGACAGAATAAAAACTAGTAAATAAAAAATTCAGAGTTAACGTGTACCAATATGCTTAGAAAATGCACCACATGGGAATGAAACAAATGTTGCTGTGTGTATGTTCAGTTGGGGTACTTGTATGAGATATCTCCAGACGCTTGTCACTTCTGTGATGGGTCTACTGATAGGGAATCCGCTGGACTGGGAGGATTGTTCTAGAAGGCATTGCTTTCTAATAGCATTTTTTTTTCTTCTTTCTCTCTCTTATACATATAGAGAGATTGGAGACGCAGATATAATATCTTTGGAAAGGCAGCTGATGCAGTCAACTGAAACGTGCATAGCAAAGAAGAAAAAAATTATTTTGTGTCAACTGGAGGTAGAGCGAAGCCTAGGATCAGAAGAGGTTTGTTAGTGTTTTATCCTCTAGCTTATATGATTATAGTGTCTAGTTTCATATTATTTACCTCTCTGTTCTTTTGTGATAGTTAATGTAAAATCTTATAGACGAGGACTATTTTATACTTATGTGTCAACTGTCAAGCTACTCATCGTACTATGAAATGATTGTGTTCTGTCACTTGGAAATAGTCAGTAAGCCATCAGAGACGAGATTTTTTGTATTACAGTAGACTGATAAGAGAATGTTTCGGTAAGGAACCAACGCTATAGATTATTTGTTCTAGAATGGAGAGTTTTTTCTTGGGTAAACTAACCATGGTCTTGGTTCCTTGCTCAGCTGTGCGTCCTTTCTGTGAGTTGATACCAAAATTCTTGCTTTTTAATTTCATTACTGTTATCCCACTTGTCTTTATAATATGTTTGTGGTGATTAGATTAACATATTCATGCGCTGGTATCTTAATGTTTTCTTACACAATCTGCCTTCATTTTAAGATGATGAGTTTGGCAGCTAACCATCTAATGCTTTTTCTTTCTCACAGAATCAGAAAGGTAAATCTTTCTTTAGAAGAATTGTGGGAACTGTTGTGCGATCGGTTCAGGATGACCAAAAGGAGCAAGGTTAGTTTACTTTTGTTTTTTTGTGTTGTTACTTTGAAATGGTTATTAGTGTGAAAACCGTTTATCATTAATCTTAACGGCTATGGCTTTAGGAGAACGAGACTGGTCACATGGGTTATCTTAATGGAACAAGGACTTTTGTTATTTTACTTTATTTGGAATGCTGTTAGTAATTAGGGAACCGTACAATTCTTTTTTGTTATCTAAAAGACTCTAGAAACCGGTAACGTTGGTGCTTACTACAGGGCAAGGCTAACGTTTGTTTTTGTGGATATAAATGTTGAGTTGACCATATATCTAGTATAAAAAGAGAAGAACTTACCTACTACTTGAAATCAACTCTTGGGATTAGTTTTTGTTGAGATTTTAATACCATGTCACTTATTGGGTGATTGAACTCTTAGCATTGCGAATTATATATATAGATTTTCTGGTGATCCCCCCTATTTATTGATACCTTTCGTGACAAGACATAAAAATTTTGGAGGCTGAGGTGGAAGGCTTAGAAGAGCTGTCAAAACAGTTATTTTTGGAAATATACGAGCTTCGCCAAGCAAAGGTTCGCTTTCAGCTGCATTGGTTTTGATTCGTTACAGAATTATATACTCACTGACTTGGTGGTGATATCTTACTTAGTTGAATTTCCTATTCTCGAATCACTATTCCTGGTGGTCTTCTTTGGTTGTGGTACTTGTAAAGTATTTCCTGACTTCATCCCATTTTCAGGATGCTGCTGCCTTTTCTAGAACTTGGAGGGGTCATGTGCAGAACTTACTTGGTTATGCATGTTCCATTTATTGTGTGTATAAAATGCTGAAGGTAATTTTCTGTATCTCTCTAAGTAGGTTCTAGCTTTTAATATTTTAGCTCTACCCAATCCTCCGTCCTTGTATCAATTGCAAGAGAATTTACAACTGCTTAGCTTGTGTTTGAAAACAGCCTTTGTAACCAACACTGGTTTCAATTGTAGATATTTGTGGTAGGTATCAAATTGAAGAAGCTGCCTTATATTTTCTTTGAGTTCATTATTGTCCTTTGAAAGAGCGTATAAGTATATACGTGGGTGACTTTAGGTTTAAATGGTAACATTTTTAGAGGATTGAAAAATAGATGACTGAATAGTTCCTTAATGATACTTCAAAATTGTGCCTTTCAGTTAAGAATGTTTTTATCAACATAAATTTCTCTCTCTTCTAATCATTCTTTCTGAAATAAAAAGGTACACACTTCTTCAAAATTTGATAGCATTCCTAAAAATTCATATTTTATTCAGATGACAAGTATATTCCATTAAGTCTTGAATTATTACTCTTAATTTCGCTTATACTGATGTTCCTCTCTTTGTTAGATTCTCGGACACTTCTTCCTGATTGTTCATCCAATTATCTAATCGGAAACCCTTTATGCTGTGCGGTTCGGAATTAGTTGATATTTGTTTTTTTCGGAGGAAACCTCAACCTTACTACATAAATTGGTTTTATGCCCCTTTTCAATTTTTTTATTGTAACCGTGAACAAGTAACTCTAGTTTCTTCATTATTTATTTTAACCGTGAACATGTTACTCTAGTCTCTTCATTCTTTTCTGTTGTGTTTTTCTTTTTGCAGTCTCTTCAAAGTGTTGTCTTCAAGGAGGTATTCACTAGCGTTCGTTTGTTTCAAGTTCATTATGCGTCATTACTATCTTTTCATGAACCATTATGTGTGCCAGCCTCTTACTACATGAAATTGATAGTAATCAGTTTGGTTACAGGCTGGTACCAAAGATCCTGTTACAATGATGATCAGCATATTCTTGCGGTGGTTTGATATAGGAGTAGATGCCACATTGCTCTCACAGGTTTGTGTTACTTTACGTTTGCTTTCTCAGATAATGGAGTAACTGAGCTAAAGAAATCCAACCTGGAGGTTGTTGCTTCTTTACAATGTTTTTCTTTCTCAAATTAAAAACGTAAAAGTTTGTCTCAGTAATACCTCACTTTCTGGGGGTTTGATGGAATGCAAAGTTAACTAAGTAGAGAGTTCATAGATTTCTTGGGGCCTAGTTATATGGCTTAACTTGATCATAAAAATGTCAACCCGACTTCTCGATTTTTTCTTTCTCTGGTCTGCTGGATTATGCAACTTTATTCTAAGTCCGCTTCTTTCTTTCTTGTTTGCAGTATATTTCCCTGTTGTTCATCGGAATGTTGATTGTAATTTCCGTAAGGGGATTCTTGACGAATTTGATGAAGGTGAGTTATGATTCTAGTTTCTTGATTGTTTTCATTGGTGTGCTTTAGACTGTCATCTATGCAATAAAGCCAGATTCATATTATTCTCATGCACTGCTTGATGTAGTTTTAGTCTTATCTTCCAACTATTTAATCCAAGCTATTTCTTAGAGGCATACATGTTTAAAATCGAAGTTGAAATTGGTCATAGTTGTTAATGGGTACTAGTCAGATATTAGTGGAAACATAATTAAGAACACGCTGAATCCCCCTCAGTTGTAGTATTGGGTTAATGAGTTGGAGTATGTGGATGGTGCAGTTTTTCTTTGCAGTGTCGAGAGTGGGAAGTGGGTCTTCAAGCAATGTGGTGCTTTTCCTATCTGAAATCATGGGGATGTACTTTTTGTCTTCCATTCTTCTTATCAGAAAAAGCTTGAGAAATGAGTACAGGTACGCAAAAGGAAGATCGTTATAATGTTAATTTCCTTGAAAAATTAAAGTAGTTGATGGCAACCTTTATGGTATTCAAGCTGGTCAGTTCGTACTGGAATCCTAAGCATTGTTGGTGTAACTTTGCAGGGGAATCATAACGGATGTATTGGGTGGAGATATCCAGTTTGATTTCTATCATCGATGGTTCGATGCAATTTTTGTGGCCAGCGCCTTTCTTTCTCTCCTCCTGCTTTCTGCACACTACACTTCTAAGCAATCTGATAAGCACGCCATTGAGTAAGGTTGGCCTACACAGAGCTAAAATCAAGTTACTATAGTAAAGGTTGCATAATGTTGTAGCTTACGCTTGGCTATTTGTTTATTGTTGACGCTTCTGAGAGGTTTAGCTAATCAGTTCGAAACTCTATACAGACACTCTTGTACCATTAGTAATATATTATTATTGACATTTAATTATGTTCATTTGATAACGTCCTTTCTATGTTGTTTCTACTGAGGGAGTGATGATATATCTTAATTCAACGAGATTCTTGCTCACAGTCGAAATTGCAAGGGCATTAGCGCTCTCGACGTAGCTTCAACTTTCATTGTTTGACTTGTTCCTTTTCATCTTAGCAATGTGCCATTCCAAGTAGATAAAAACAACTCATCAATTTACCTACATACGTTGGCGAAAATTGATTTACATGAACACTAGTATTTTGCGCGCATGTGCTGGCATACCAATTTTTATAAATATTAATAAATGGATACATTATCCATTCAAATAACTTTACAATAAGCTATTGTTCACACATTCAAAATATTTAATAGTAAACTAAAAAACAATATATATATATATATATATTATATATGGATTTCTTTTTCTTTTTGATTTTGTAAAATATTATTATGTAAGATATTTTTGGATAACAAAATATAAACTATTTTTATTTAATAATAATTATCAAATTAATGAAATTCGTTTTTATGACTAGTTATATATTAATAAATATAATTATTCATTGAGATTAGTAAATACTTTATAAAAACCACGTGTTGGTGGTCTAGTGGTTAAATTCAATCTGGAAAGTTTTAGGTTTGAGTGTTGGGAGGTGATTATCTTGAAGGACTTTCGGGTCCAATATGGATAAACCTGCTAACATATAGCTACTTGTGGGATTTAAATGGGGTGACCACCAGCCGCCCTGGATGTCTCGACGGACTCTCCGACTATGTTCTGATGGACGGTCATTGGCGCCAGTCGAATCATCACGAGGCTCTGGATATCAGGATAGTAAAAAAAAAAAGACTATTTTTAGATATATTGTTTATTCTCCTCCTCACCTTTTTGTCTCTTTTTCTCTTTCTTCTGTCTTCTTTTTTTTACTAAAACTTTCTTCTGTCTTCTTTATTTCTCATCCCTTGTTTCTTTTCCTGTGTTTTTGGATACATTACTGATATAAATTAATTATACTATATTATTTTTTTGAGTTAGAGTATATATAGTTTAATTATTAAAAAGTAGAACGTAATACATTATACAGTAAGTGTGGTAGAAACAATAAGTTCAAAGAAAAAAAGTGTGGTTGAAATAATGCACTTACAAATTGTCATATAACCCAATCAAAGCCTTACATAATTAGTTCATTAATATTTTTTAAATAAATATTTATTCTACTACGTTGTTAAAAAAAGCTCTTTATTCTACTACTTCATCCTAAAAAATGAAATGGAAGGCGCACAGAGCGTGGAAGCGAGCCGGGAGCACATGGAACAGAAGGGAGGCAACGCATAAAGCTCACGCACGCGGACGCCGAGTCAACACGCGAGTCAACTCTAGTCTCTCTGTCCCTCACACATAATAATTTTAGCTAATTCCTAAATTAAGATTCGCCACTCTCCTCATTCGTCGCTCCAAATCTACTTTCCCTCTCTCGTTTCCTAATTAAAAAGAAGAGAGAAAAAAAAATCATTTCGTGTCGGTGTCTCCTCTCCTCAGCATCCATCATCCTTTTCCCGGTAACTAACTATCTTCCTCAATTTCGTATCTCTCTCTCTGTTTCCGCCTACTAGATTTCATATGATTTAGCTGTTTTCATTGTTCTGTCAATTTTTGAAAAATGCTTAGCGTAATGAGTTAGATCCAATCAACAATACGACTATGAGCAACGACTTATAGCGTAATGATTCTATAAGATTTAATAGATCCTTCACATTGCTAACGAACTCAAAAACGCAGATCCAAAACAAAAACGCAAAAATGACCACAACCAACGGCGATTCGAAAACCACCACCACCACCAACGGCTCGATCGAAAAAACACCATTCAAAATCTTCGTCGGTTACGATCCGCGCGAAGATCTCGCCTACGAAGTCTGCCGCCACTCCATCACCAAGCGATCCTCAATCCCCGTCTCCATCACCCCAATCGTCCAATCAGATCTCCGATCCAAAGGCCTCTACTGGCGCGAACGTAACAACCTCGAGAGCACCGAGTTCTCCTTCACCCGCTTCCTCACCCCTCACCTCTCCGACTACAAAGGCTGGGCCATGTTCGTCGACTGCGACTTCCTCTACCTCGCTGACATCAAGGAGCTCGTCGATCTGATCGACGACAAGTACGCGATCATGTGCGTTCAGCATGATTACACTCCTAAAGAAGCGACTAAGATGGACGGCGCGGTGCAGACTGTGTATCCGAGGAAGAACTGGTCATCCATGGTGCTTTATAACTGCGGACACCCGAAGAACAGGGCCTTGGGGCCCGAGGCTGTGAATACTCAGAGTGGTGCCTTTCTTCATAGGTTCCAGTGGCTTGAGGATGAGGAGATTGGGGCTGTTCCTTTTGTTTGGAACTTTCTTGAAGGGCATAACAGGGTTGTTGAGGAGGATCCAAACACCAAGCCTAAGGCCGTGCATTTTACGCGCGGCGGGCCGTGGTTTGACGCTTGGAAGGATTGTGAGTTTGCTGATCTCTGGCTTGGTGAGATGGAAGAGTACAAGAAGGAAGCCAATGTGGCCAAGTAGGAAAGAAAGAGAGAGAGGTATGTTTACTTTTACTTTGGTAACACTATTATAGTTTTTGCTGCCAGTGATCACTACTACTCTTGTGAGTGGCTTTGGATTTGTTATTTATTTTCTCATTGAAATTCGTTTTAATTATTCGCTACACTAATACCAATATTAAGATCTTATGGTATGATTACTTAATTCGTTTTTTTTTGTTGGATTTGTACGTTGTAATGATATTTTTTATTTGTAATTTGAATGAAGCAACTTATTTTTATTTGTGTCATTATGCAACACTTTTCTCGATTGGTTTATCATAATCATTAATCCGAAATAAATTTATCATTTAGCTATATTTTGATGTCCTTGATTTTGTTATTGTGACTCGAAAATGCACATGCCGATGGAATTATAGGAACTTCATTCTCTACTATATCCAATTGATACGAGGATTGTAGGAGTCTCAATATCTAGTATAGGCAATTGATACGAGGATTGTAGGATAAATGATAAAATGAAACCAACAACATATTTGGGATGTAACGAAACTGACGTGAACCTGGCCGGCGTCAAACCCCATAGAAGAAGCTGAACACTTTGGTTGAGCTTGTCGAAGTGATACTTACCTTGGCGAGGTGAATCAAAGTGACACTTATCTTGGGGCGAGCTGTTCGAGCTGAATACTTTAGTGAGCTAGCAGGTTCGAGCTGGTTCGACCACCGGAGAAGCTACATTCGACCAACCTTGTTTCTGATGCACCAAGCTCATCTCTTGATGGTTCTAAGTCATGTTCATGGGTCAGACTACTCAGGTAAGCTAATGAAAACAGGCAGGACGAATAGAGTTGTGTTGAATTGAATTGCATTTGAGTCAAAATCTGGATCCAAACATTTCTTTTTTTTTTATCGAAATCCAAACATTTCTACGGTTTACAATTTTGGCCAAGAAGTACACAATTTTTCCCTTAAGAGTATTTTCGACCAAGCTGTCCAAGGAGAGTACCAAGACTACCCAAAACCGTCTGCAGACTAAGACTGGGCCTTCATTTTCAGTCAAAAGTCATTATTCAGTCAAAGTCTTTGTTTTTTATTTTCTAAGTCTTATCTTTAGCATTTTCATTTTTGATTTATACAGATTGTAATCTTATAAATAAGACTTAAGTTGCCATGAACAAATCAGACTGTTTTTTATTATGAACTTGATTTGTTTAGGAGTGATTCTCCTTGTTCCTTTGAAATATTTCGATCTTTTGGTAAGCAGAAGATCTAACCGGTATCATGAGTTATTCCGCAAGCTCTTGTGATCATTCTACCAACAAAGTTGGTTGATCCAGTGTTTAAATAATTCAGGTGTGAAGTTCATACACTTCTCATTGGTCATACACAAAGCAACATCATAAGGTTCACCACCTATCTTCTGAAGAATCGTCGTTAGCCTCAGGTTACCTCCTTTTGGGTCTACATGAGTCTAAGGAAGCCTAGAATTATTCCATTATCATCTGGGCTTGGAAGAATCCATACCAAGTCATCAAAATCTTGGCCATGATCGCATCAAAAACTGTAGATGCCAGATATCAAATCTATTTCCTTTAATTTTTATTTTTAAACTTGATGTATGTACATTATAACTATACAAGGATACAACTTGGATTGTTTCAGATTAAAACAAAATCTGTTGAACTAGGTAATCAAAGAAATCATGTAGTTCCTGTGGATCATGGGTCTGCTTAAATAGATACAAATTATCAAAATGATTTTGTATCTAAAAATGTGAATGGTTTTAATGTTACACTAGATTCATATCCACATTGTAAGGGTAAAAATATATCAAAATTGATTTTTTACTTAAAAATGCAAATGCTTTTGAAAGGGAGTTTATTGATCATATATAACAAGAGTATAGTGTATTACAATTGAAAAATATAGTTTAGTTGTTTTTTGTGATAAAAGTTGACATAATGTTTATGTCTTTCCTATTTGATTTGAAGTTTGTATTTTGTAGAGGTTGATGTCATCCCTTCTCCGACCTTACTGCCTAACCTGCGAGCAGACAGCTCATCGCCACCTGGGGCTGTAGTATGTTCCAAGGGTTGGACTGTTCGCCCAATAAAACGGTACGTGAGCTGGATGCAAAACGACATGGACAGTTTGCTCCATATCCGATGTAGGCGTTAGAACAGTGCAAGGACCTTTCCCTAGTACGAGAGGACTGGGAATGATGCACCTCTGGTGTACGTGTCCATGGTAAACGCTGGGTAGCCAAGTATGACCTCAAATCTTTTCAGTGGTAACTTGAAATCTCCTGTTATAAAACTATTAATTGATTCTCTGTTTTATACGAAACCAACACTATTTACACAAAAACTATTTGTCTCATCAACTTTCCCTAAGATCAATTTCCTCAATTTTAATGGATTATACAAATCACATTTAAACACAAAATCACGTTTAGTTAAAAACGATTGCCCAATGTTAGATCCGATAGTTACTAACCTGATCCTAGTTAATCCGACTCTAAACACAAACCCGAAAGAAAGAAAAAAATGATTTGGGAATATAAAATCGAATTGAGGCTTAGGGTTATTCATGTAGAATGAGAGAAATCGAGCTGTCAAAATTTCTGAAAAATATTCTAACATTGGAATTTTTTTGACAAAACATAAAATTTTCAACGAATTTCTGATGAATTCAGATTTCGGATATAAAATATTAAACTGGGTATTTATGAGATCACCATGACATATATTAAGTGATAAATATGATGTGATTTAACAACCTATCAATTATTTTAAATGAATTTCTGATGAATTTGAATTTCAGATATGAAATATTGGTGGACTCCAGTACGCTGATTCCCGATATGAATTCTTCTTTATTTTATAAAACTGGAAACTTAACTTTTGAATAAAATACTGTATCAAACAAGACTCCAATACGCCAATTCCATATGCGAACTCACCCATAGCGGAACTGTGTCCAGCGCGACTACATGCAAAGTGGTTGCAGTCAAAATTGGGAAAACTGCGTATTTCCACACCAAAACTATCGTATAGTAACAAATGTACACAATTTTTCAACCTCGTCCTAATTGCACACTTTGTAACTATCACAACTTATTTCCACACACGAGAATAGTTCGAAACTCGTTTCCACACAAACCAAAATTTAGCTTGGTTTTAATGGTTTATGATGCTAACCGATAGTAAACCAGTTCGGATTATTTGATGTTGGTATAATCCGACCCAAAAGAAGATCCGACAATAAACCTGACCCGAACTCCTTTTAAAAACCCCAAAATGATTTCATTTCTTAAAATCCTAAAATTAAAAATTTCAGAACAAAAATTCAGAGCAAAAATTCATAGCAAAGATTTAGAGTAGATACAGAGACAAAACCCATAAGGTACACAGAGAAAGAGGGAAACAGAAAGAGATAGAGACCGAGAGAAACAAAGAGAGATAGAGAAAGAGGGACAAAGAGAAAAAGAATAGTATACCTAACTGGAGTCAAACAGAAGATTCGTGAGAGAGAGTGACAAGAGATTTTTGTTTAGGGTTTCAAATTGGATCTTCAGTCGGGTATATTAGATCCAAATGAATTAGGTTTATTTAATCCAGTTTATTTTCTTTAATCGGGTCATTTTATGGTTTAGTTAAATTAGTTATTGATTAAGTTTAAGTTTATGTTACATTAACCAACTATAAACCGCTATTTGTCAGTGTCAGTTCATTCTCAAAAATTTGTGTGGAAACAGGTTTCGAACTATTCTCGTGTGTGGATATTGGTTGTGATAGTTAAAAGGTGTGTAATTAGGACGAGATTGAAAAATTGTGTACATTTGTTACTATACAATAGTTCTGGTATGGAAATACGTCGTATTCCCCCTTATTTTAGCTCCCATTTTGCTTACTTCACGTCTTCTAACAATATTTGTTTTCCACTGACGTTCTACTAAACCACAAAAATAAACTGGGCCTATTTTCATCATATCCACTTGGGAAAAACTGTGAAAAAAAAAACCAAAATAAATATGGATGTACATGATTGGCCCTTATCCCAATATCTGTGATATCATATAAAAGTTTGTGGCAGTATTGCAGTAAAAGCTTATCAGACTGTAATGACGGCATAATTTCAGACGCAGTCACGTTTCTAGTTTCTCCAACCTCCATTGAGATCTCTCCCACCGTCCTTCCTAAAAGAGTAATAATAGTTTTATTATTATTATATAATATCTTTTTCTTAAAAGAAGACGATAATAAATTAATAAAATTAGACCCTTACAGTCATATTCGCATAGAAATTAAGTACTATTTTTTAACAAACAAAAAAATGTATTCTATTAAAACTAAAACATGATCTATTGATATGAGTCTAGTCCAACCATTTTAATGCAATTACAAAATTTTTTAATTAGTTATTTAAAAGAAAATATATTCTACAAAGACAAACACAAATATGATTAAAATACACATATAAAATTTCTTTAAAAAAATGAAAACCAAAAAATATATCCACATTTTTAAAGATAGATCATAATTTAGTAATTTATGAAACAAGAATAATTATTTATCTACAGTAAAGAAACAATTGTGAAGTCATTTTATATATAGCTTAATATCTATTCTTATTTGGCTGACAAAAAATAATTATTTGATTATTTACACTAATCAATCTAATATATATATATTTTTTTTTTGTCGACATATATATATATATATATATATATATATATCCACAGAAAATCCAACACTACCCTTTCTAAAACAAATCGACATCCTTATGCTATTAAACTGTTAAAATTATAAAACAAACATCTTATCTTATCCACTATTTTTCTCTTATATACTACACAATCAAATTAAACGCTTTCTTTCTTAGAGTTTGGTCTCCAACCTCTTTTATTGCATATGTATTCCTCATCTTTATCAAAATCACTTCCATATGAACACATATTTTACGATACGATAATACAAACGTATCAAAATCTAAAACAATTTATGAATTTGAGAGTTTGGTCCTTCTCTTATTGCATATGTATATGTTAGAGTTTTGTCCAACTGGTTTGTTTAGATGTTTTTAGATTTTTATGTATTTTGTGATTTTCTAAAAAAAAAATGCAAATTTATCATTTTTATTAAAATATTAATATATTATTTTATAAAATAACTTTGTTTTTCTGGAAGAGCTGTAGTTAACTGAGATAATTCATCAATACTATTAAAACAGAAGACCCTTTTTTGAGATGCCCTTCTGTTTCAGCAGTATTTACAATATATTGCCATTGCATTACTTTGAACATATGCTTTTTAATTATAAATATATCAACTAAATACTTTTTAATCCAAAAATCTATTTATTGTTTATTTTTTCCCCATTCAGCGTATATAACTGAAATAATGCAACAAACAATTCTTTTTTTTCTCTTATCGTAACCATTATATATTCCTAATATATAGGAAGATAAATATTGCTTATTGTTTTGGTATATGATATTATATTTGAAAAGTTATGTTCATATTCGCAAAAAAAAAAAAAAATCAATCCTATGAATGATCACTCTTGAAAAGATACTATCAGGTTTTTAACAATGCCAACATAATGTTTGACATCCACCGAGGTTCGGATGTTTAACCTTCAAGATGCTGGCAGTGTGAAACGTTGTATGTTGCATATAGAAGCTGGGTTTGATTAATTGCTTATCTTGGCGGGTCCTTTATTTAGTGGCTTCTATTGATTTTTCTATTCTTCTTTTATTGCCTACTGATTTTGTTTTGCTCTACTTGTTATCTTCTGTTTGGAACTCTGTGTCAAGTGTTAAAACTCTACCAAATCAACGTGACTTCTTAGTCTGTAAAACATTACCCACTTTCTTACTGATTTCACTCGCAAGCAAACTTTATCTGTTTCACTTTTGGCAACAGGTCTCTTTGAGTTTAAATCGTTGGTGAGTTTTAGTTGATTTATTTTCGAACTTATTTTCTTATACCAGACAGAACAAATGATCGAAGAGATTGATAAATCTATTGTGAAACCTTGGCGTAGATTTATTTGGGTAGTAATCAATTGTATTGATTCTTATGGGGAGTTGAAACTAGATTATCTAATCTCTTAAGAATCTTAGTGTATGTCCTGTGAAACTATTTTTTGATCGGAGCCTATGTGCTGCTGTGAAACTCTTTTTTTTGTTTCTCTTTAACGTGATGCACATTACTTTGTGTTTGATTTATTTTCCATGCAGCTAATGATGGCTAGGTTGAAATTTCAAGCTCACTGAAAGAAAATAGTCTCGATGCTGCAGAAGATCTGAATGGTATTTTTAAATTATTCTCTTTGCTTATTATTTACTATTTCTAGCAGAAAAAATATTTTCCCTGTTTGAATCTTACAAAAAAATACATTAAAGAGCATGCCAATGAGAAGGAGGTTGCAGAGAAAATAGATATGCAGCATCAACAATGTTATTCTGGGAGGAAACTGATATGAATTACATATATGACAGGTGAGTATATCTTTAGATATTTTGTTCTTCGTTGCACTAAACCATAGTGAAATGAAGCCTCCTCAAAAACAGTGTTTATCAACTTTATGGACCTTTGCAAGAAAAAATTCTGTTTTTTTTGTTATTCATAAGCTATCATAAATATTAGTTAGATGTCATATATCCAAAGTTAGTTGAGAAAATCTACCAGTGTTTATTTTAATAATTTATTATACTAAATATTTACTTACGAATTTGTTCCTATTATTTTGCGATTTGTTGTATTTAAATATATAAAATTTTGTTACGATTTTATAAAGATCTTAAACCTACTCTACCCATCGATTTTTGCTATAAAACATAACCATCTTTACCCTCCAATCACAAAACACCATATCTCATCTTATATTTATCACAATCTATAATGGCCACTATCGACTATAAGTTCTTCATACTTGAAAGCAGTTTAATATTCAATAGGGTGAAATTATAAAAATAATTTTCGGTAGACAACAATGTATTTATCAAGTTATTAACATGGCTTTAACGAATGAGTTTTAGTTTGTAAATCAGGCACAACTAAAATGATAATTTGACCAAGTCTAAGTATATAATATGATATCATCTACTATATAATATTTTAATTTTTATTTATTTTTTACATGACAATTAATTCTATAATTATCAACATTAAAAACCATATAACGTTTACATTAAGTCCATAATTTTCAATACAAAAAAAGAGTTATTCATAGATGTTTAGGCCGATTTTTTTCTGATGGCTTTATTAAAAATTATGAAATTAACTATCACACACATTGAATGAAGTGTAATTAAAATTAAGTGAAACAAATCTCTAAAACGGGTCAAAGTATAATATATTCTATTAAAACATGAATATGACTTATTGATAAATATTATATCCAGTTATCCATTTCATTTATATAAATGACTATTCTATCAAATTGAATTAACGTTAAACACAAATATAATAACAAAAAACATCAAATATAAAATTAATTTATAAAAATTTAAAAACAAAATATGTTCGTCCTTCGGAAGGACGGGTTAGAATCTAGTAAAATATTAAAAATGATGTACTAAATTGACAGAACAATTAATAGAATTATTAAATTAAACAACTGAAAAGGAACATTAAATGGATTACAAATTTTTCTTATTTCTTGCCAAAATTCATAGAAAAATTTATTTATAATGCTCTTATACCAAAAAAATACATGTTGATATAAATATTGGGTTTATCGATTACATTTTAGATAATTAATTACTTAAAAACTAATAAATAAAATTTTAAGAGTATAAGGCGTATTTCAGTATATTCATGTATACATTCACTTTTCAGTTTGATTCATGTCCAATTTTTAGATATTGAAAGCAAAAACTATTTAAACTATTAAGATATTTTTGATTATTCAGTTAAGTTTGGTTTGATTTTGTCGGCTCTAAATAAAACATCTTTACCTAAAAATTAATAACATAAATAAATAAAAAAGTATGGGTCTGTACAATAAAGAAAACTTAATCCCATACACAGCCACACTTCTTGTTTCGCCAACCTCTCATTATAAATGAAAGCGACACTCGCACCTTCCTCTCTCATCAGCCTCCCCAGGCACAAACTATCTTCTCTCCGTTCACCGTCGCTTCTCATTAACTCCCAACGGCTATCCTCAGCCTTAATGACGACGAAGACGGCATCACGTGGAAGCGTGGCTGTGACGGCTGCTGCCACCTCCTCCGTTGAGGCGCTGCGAGAAGGAATAGCGGAATTCTACAACGAGACGTCGGGATTATGGGAGGAGATTTGGGGAGATCATATGCATCACGGCTTCTACGATCCTGATTCCTCTGTTCAGCTTTCGGATTCCGGTCACAGGGAAGCTCAGATCCGGATGATTGAAGAGTCTCTACGTTTCGCCGGCGTTACTGGTTCGCTTTTCTCATGCTATACACTTGATACGTTGTTTGTTATGAATGATAAACCTACACATGGACAGTTTCTAGATTTATTATAAATATTGTTTTGAACTTATATTACAAACAAAGTACTCGTTGAAATTTTACAAAAAAAAAAAAGTACTCTGTGAACTCTTTAAAAAATATATAACACAAATGTTTAGTTTTGATTTGTCGATAAAATCTTTCTTTTATCCCTTGGGAGGGGCTTACAGTAAGCCACGTCCCATCCAATCCAGAAGCAGACCCATTCCCTAACCAATCATTTTTCTGAACAATTTGTGATTGTTATTCCTAGAGATTTTTTTTTTTTATTTTACTTTCAGTTTACCCATTTTTGAGAAAAACTCAGTAATAATTTTCTTATAGTTATTCATAGTTTTATTTTTATTAATAATAAGATTTTGTAAGGGGAATATGAAGTCTCTTTTTTTTAATTATTCTTGATGATGAATATAGTTCTTCCTCATTTCAAGATTTTTAAAACAGTTTAAACTGAAATAATAACGTGCAGTCGGTGAAAATAGCTTTATGATTGGGATTATTGTTGTTATCATCATTAATTTATATTATAAACACATGACTTTTTTTATAGAAGAGGAGAAAAAGATAAAGAGAGTAGTGGATGTTGGGTGTGGGATCGGAGGTAGCTCAAGGTATATTGCCTCTAAATTTGGTGCCGAATGCATTGGCATCACACTCAGTCCCGTTCAAGCCAAGAGAGCCAATGATCTCGCCGCCGCTCAATCACTCTCTCAAAAGGTGTCTTTTTGTAGCATTCGCTCATTCTTTCTGCGGAATAATCTGATCTAACTGAGACGCCACTGGACCAGGTTTCCTTCCAAGTTGCAGATGCACTGGAGCAACCATTTGAAGATGGTAAATTCGATCTTGTGTGGTCAATGGAAAGCGGTGAGCATATGCCTGACAAGGCCAAGGTATGCTACCTAGCTCACCAAAATAATCTCTACACTAGATTTAGTAGACAACATCCATCTTTTTAATGTCAATGATATCCATTAATTTTTAAATAAACAAAATAAAAGATATGAGAGTAAAATTTTGTCACAGTTATCTAACAATATTTATGTACTAATGTCACGTTTTTCTATTTAGTTATGGCATGGTTTCTTTTTTTTTCTAAAAATTTTAGGCAGAGCTCACAAAAAAAAATTGTAGTATCTGTTAGAAAACAGAATCTAAGTGTGATACTTTAAAAAACTCATTCATTCTTCGTTGTGGAAGTATATTTACTGTATGTACGAAATGAGTGTAGTTCGTGAAGGAATTGGTACGTGTGGCGGCTCCAGGAGGAAGGATAATAATAGTGACATGGTGCCACAGAAATCTATCCCAAGGGGAAGAATCTTTGCAGCCATGGGAGCAGAACCTTTTGGACAGAATCTGCAAAACATTTTATCTCCCGGCCTGGTGCTCCACCTCTGATTATGTCGATTTGCTTCAGTCCCTCTCGCTCCAGGTTATTATTATATTTCTCACGCTCCAATGCTAAAATGAGTACTTGGAGCTAGTTAATTAATAGTGTCTCAAATATATGTGGGTTTGTAGGATATTAAGTGTGCAGATTGGTCAGAGAACGTAGCTCCTTTCTGGCCTGCGGTTATACGAACCGCATTAACGTGGAAGGGCCTTGTGTCTCTGCTTCGTAGTGGTATGTTTCCGCAATGTTGTTTTACATTCATGATTCCAAATGTTTATAAGATTAGAACTAATGGTTAGTGGGTGTCGGAAACGCACAGGTATGAAGAGTATAAAAGGAGCATTGACAATGCCACTGATGATCGAAGGGTACAAGAAAGGTGTCATTAAGTTTGGCATCATCACTTGCCAGAAGCCTCTCTAAGTTTAAGATAAACAATAAAATAGTCGTTTAAGTGCATTTCAGTGAATTGGTTTCTATCTATAATATAGGAGATTGAATAAGAGTCGCGTGAGAAATGTGGATGTATGTGATCCCTTGAAGTCATTAACTTTCATTCTTGGCTCCGTTGTCTATTTTAGATAATATAATTTATCTAAGAAGATAAGACTTTGTTGCGTCTTTCTCAAACTCATATCCGTGTGGTCCTGACATGTGGTCGTGTCTGCCTTGTCTAAAAGTTATTTCCGTGTACAATATACACACATGGAGAAGTGGAAATGGGTCTATCGGCTCCTTTTTAATCCATATGCGGACACTTACAAGTAGAGTAACAATTTTGTGCATGTGGTGAACCAAACATATGAGTTTATAAACTTCTGTCATCAAGAGCCCAATTTAGAAAAGGACAGAAGTCAGTTTTATCACAATGAGTGTGTAAAATGAAAATAAAGATTATCTGAAAACAGTGCTGGCACTTGTACCTTTCCACCACAACTACTGTATGTTTGTATTTGAGTAGTGGAAACCTTGTTATAACGATTACCCGTGGAAAGTTTCATTTTGGATTCAGCTCGTTGGAATACCGCTACGTCTTTGGGAGAAAGCTCGGTCTTGTTAAGACTATCCAAGTTACTGAAGGTTGAATGTTGTGGAGATGGATAGCTTTAGCTGAACACAACCCGTAAGCTCCAACTCTGTTCCCATGTTCCAGAGGAATGCATTCAGAATGATGCGCAGACGTATGCCATGGAAGCCTTCTCAACCTTTAATCATGACCTCCTTACCCCCTAACATGTCATTAGTTTGTATCTCCTCGGCTATAGGTGTACTTTAATAATTATGATATTGTTATTTTTTTATATATTTTGAAACTCTCTGTTCCCTACAACTGATTGATATACGACATAAGACTATACTATGTATATTTCTTCATGTTCTGCTATATTTCTTCAACTCGTCTATAAACTGATCTTGCATAATAGAATTCTGCCATTTAATGTCAGAGAGCTTTGTTAGTGCTACACATTCATTCTTTGGGCTGAAATTTCAATTAATTAATGAAGAAGATAAGAGCATCTGCATTAGTGAAACTCATAAGAAGGTTCACACAGATTTCCAAAAAAAAATATATTAAAATAATGAATAGTGATGAACTTCAACTTCTCTTACCTCTTTCCAGTGAACTTTTAAGAAACGGGTTCATCACTATTTCGCAGTCGTGGGGTCCGCAATTGGTTTGATTATCTTTTTCTTTTTATTTTTTATTTTAAAAATCAAACAGTAAAAAAAATAATAAAAAATGAAAAAATGAACCCCTCTTGGGATTTATTGATGCTGATGCTCTACATGTTATGGTAGAGTTTCACAGTTGAGCAAAGGTGGGCGTCATCCTGCGAGTCATATTCTATGGGTCTCACTCCCACGCGCTTTGTAGGAGCAAAACGTCTGAGAGTGGGCAAAGTTGTCACTTCTTTATGTCAGATTATTATATATGGTTACTTTGTAAATTCTTTCTCTTACAAATAACATTCCACAAATTCACCTAATTTTTTTATGGGAGAATTGCCAATTGTGACTCAAAACTTGGAGTCAAACCCAAAACAATACCCTAACTTGGGTCAAAGGCAAAAGTAACCTAAA